>WBMY01011668.1:510-17346 GCA_013397315.1 Donacobius atricapilla
CAGAACAGCGAGGTAAGTTAGCAGCAGTGACTTGATTTTAATTTCTGGTTTATTCAAATGCTGTGCATTGACAACTGGCCATCTGTAATAATGACCAATAGGGAGTTCTTCACAGAGAAGAGGGGGTTTTGTCAGTGATTTGGTTTTTTGTGCAGGTCCTTGAGCTGGAGAGGATTCAGCACTCTAGGAAAAACAAACCAAGGAATTGTCTGACGTGATGGTCTTTCCTCCCATTAATAGTCCAGTATCACACCAGGCTTCCTAGTCACCATGTCCAGAGGTGGAGGGACATGTTCATGAGGAAGAGAGAAGATTTCTTTGCTGCCAGGATACGTACAGGATCTCCCAGTTTCTAAATAAACATTTAGAGCACAAAAGCCCAGCTTCCAAATGCAGAGCAAGGAAGTTTCAGATAGTTCTAACTTGGGGCAAGCAGAAAAGTACTCATAGTTTTGTTTCTTCAAGCCCACATCAAGACAGGAACTCCTTCTTTCACATGAGAAAGTTTTAAGTAGTATCAATGTGCAGTGCTTTTTCTTCCTTATTAACTTCTCTTATCCCATGGGATTGAATTCCTGCGTTTCCTTTATGCAGGACAGTCTCCTTCCTCCTGTCTCTGTGTTTGCTTTTCTTGTCCTTTTACAAATGCTCAGCTTTAAATACTGTACGTTTTTTTCGAGGAGGTCAAAGTCTCAGAGGTGAAGGTCTGAGTTCTCAAGTTCAGACACTGAGACTGTGCTGAGCTGTCCCCTGGCTTGCAAGGTGCCCTGACTGCCAGACAGAATTTAAAATGGGAACTGGAGACACTGGAAAAGCAAATGCACTGGGGTTTAAGGTTGGATCAAAGTGAAGGTGTTTAAAGGCAGGACAGAAGTGCACTCTGCCCCACACAAAAAAAATTCTTCCCCCTGCCTTTCTCTCTCTCCCTTTTCAGATAAATCTCCTTTCTTTTTGGAAACCCTGTTTGGATGCGTACAGCATTGTGTGAACACTTTTTCTTGTTTAACTCACAAGTTCTCTGATAACATTTCAATCCTGGGTCAGTAAGTCAGAAATAAGATAAGCCCAGTTCCTTAAAACAATGCAAGTCCTTGTGTCTAAATTTAAACGGCTGAACCTAAATCCCTAAGAGTTTTTTGTCATCTTTTGCACGATATATTCAGCTTGCTGCACATAGCATCAGTGATACAGTATTTAAAGAAGTTTTTCACATGTATCAGTGCGTGGAAAGCTTTTCATGACAAACTTAGAGTAGAGCACAGTGGAAAAGTAAGATGGCTTTTTAACATTTGATGTGCCAGGCGCTTTGAAGATACCACTATGAATATATGCAGGTCTTTTCCCCCTAAACTCGGACCAAGAGTTGAATCCTCGGGCCACCAACTTTCTTTGCTTCACAGTTACCCTGCAGGCCTGACTCAGCAAATGAATTATTAGAGGCCTTTAGTGTAGATTTAGATCTCAGTGGGATTTATTAAGAACTGCCCATTAATTTTCTCAAGATTAAGGATCAGTTTGGGAAACTCCCAAAACTTGGAAATATTTGCTCTCATCATGTGTGTTGTCTTGGATAGCGCAGCAGATATAAATAAATGTCTCTTAGGACAGTGGACAGAGAAGCGTAATTCAAAAGTAGCACAGCACATATATTTGCATATGTTGAACGTCAGTTTGAAACACAGAGCGTGTAGGGGAACGATTTGTGTGTGCAGCATGAAAACAATGACACTCTTGCTTCAGAAAATGGCATTCGCTTCAGAAATTGCTTTTTTTCACGAGGGTTCAGTGGACGTAACCCAAGCAGCAAAAAGCATCAGAGCAACTGGCACTATACAACGAAAAAAGAGTGTTCCCAAGTTTACGTGCATTCCGTAACAGCCAAACTGTTTTTACTAAAACTACATCTTCAGCCTAGGGGCCACTTGCAGGAGAGTGTGACAGAAATGAAATAAAAACGTAACCCGTATCTGTGCCCCGTCTCCGTGCGGGTATTTGGGGTGCTGGTTGGTGTTTGTGCCGCACCGAGGGCCAAGAGCAGTACCGAGGTGAGCGTGTCACGGCTGCCGCATGATCCTAAAGCGCGACCGCAAAGGCACCGACGGAGCGGCCCCGCCACGGCTCCTCCTTCGGGGCCCCGAAGTTATTCAGGGACACAAACGGGGTCAGGGAGGGGCTCGGGCACCACAACAGCCCCGACAGCACCAGCGGATTGAGGCAGGATGGGGCCGAGGGCACAGGGCTATAAACGACACCAACGGGGGGCCTGAGGGTCAGGGGCCAAGGGAGGGAAAGGGAAGTGGTGCAGAGGGTAAATAGGAACCGGGGGAGCCAACAGCGTGACCGGGGTGGCGGCCTGCGGCAAAATCAGGCCACTGGGGGCTAAAGGAGAGAAGAACAATCTGGAAAGCGTAGGTGCGAGGTGAGCAGGGGCGGAACGGGGCTAACATAACTCACTAACCAATAATGTGACAGAACTTTCGTGATATTATTGCGTGGCTGGCTGCAGAGGCCCGTGGCAGGGAGGCTTTTCTCACCATAGGCTTGTAGCCCTGAATTCATACCTGACAAGTTTTGGTTTTCAGAAAGTCTTTTCCCCCGGCCATTTTCTGTAAACAAGAGCCATGTTTTTCTAACTGTATCTGTGTTATTCAGTCTTTTCTCGTAGGAGGGACTTGTTCTCCCTCTTGTTTGACCAATGTGATTGAAGAAGTTTGCCTTTGTTTCACCAATCAAACTGGTCTGTGTCAAATAATATAAAAGAGAGATCATCCCAAAATAAATTAGACAAAGATACTAGACAATAGATTGTAGCCCTCTAAAAAGAACTGGAGAGTCTGTGTCTTTGGTATAAACTGCAACACAGCCTCAAGGGGTGTTTCTGTGTGTGTGCATCAGCCCCTCCAGGGCGGAGACATCGCAGGCCCCTGGGCCGCCACATAAAACCAAACCTGTTCCAATATCGCGTGGAGATTGGTTGGAATTTGTCTAAGGAGCAGTGGGCTGCAACCAGCTGATAAACTTGATACACCCCAGTTGATCCAGTCAAATTCCACATTGCAGAAGATGTGAGGTGGGAGGACAGAACTGAGCACTACCCTCAGCATCCTGGCATCCTCCACTCCCAGGTTGTAGCCTCAGGCCTGCTCTAGTTTGGATCCAGCTGCCAGAGCCCTCCTTCAGGCCCCTTCTTTTCACCTGAAATCCAGCCGGCAAACTGCCAGCATGGTAATTTTAGGGGTAAAACTGGAGAGATGCTCCTTAGCTAGAGCCTCTCCCAAAACGAGGGAGGTTCCAGGCACTACCCAAGCCATATTTGCTGGAGGGTCTTTGTGCTCCCAGCTTGGCACAGAGCAGCGCCCCTGAAGGATGCCAGGACTGGAGCCTTTCCCTGGCTGGCCTGTGCATTGCAAACAAGAGCGCAGTGTTTACTTCACTCACTGCCGCTCCCCGCGGGGAGAGTTAAACACAGAAAGTGCCAGATCTGCTCCGTTCCACATAAAGCAGCAGGGAAAGGATGGGAGGCTGCAGGGGAAGCAGCACTGGGAAGTGGGATGGCCCCAAGCAGCCCAGATAAAACTTCCTGAGGTGGAGCCACTCAGTGATATGCAGGGGCAGGAGCACCCCACCTCTGATTTCCTCCACAAGAGGACTTTTTTTTTTGCACCGATGGGCTGATAAATCTCATTAACTCTTTCAGGCTTAGGAGTTTTTCTTGCTTTTAAGCTTTCTAAAATCTTTGGCACATTTCCTTCTTAAAAGGTTCAACTATCTTCATTCATTCATTAGTGAATCTTTATGAGCACTGTTGGGGGCTGACCTTACAGCACAGAAGTCCGAGTAGGTTCTGGTTTGCATCTAGAAAATCTGCACACTCCAGGCTTCTGTTCCCTTCTTTATTTAAATTATAAATCAGGCAGAAGAGACAAGAAATGTTTTTCTGAGCTGCAGGAGCCGTTTAAAGTGGATTCTGTTCTGGATTATGATGGTTTTAATGTTCTTTGGGAAGTGAATTTGAATTTGGGTCAAACCTTTGCGTCAAATTCTTGCCAGGGTATCTGTGTCCAGTTGGCACCCATTAAAAATATTACTCCTGCAATGCAAAGGGAAGCAGAGAGAGCAAATTAATTAGTTTCACTTCAAACTCTTGCATTTCTTGGCCTGATGTACCAAGTTAAGATACTGAATGGGTCTACCCACCCCAGTGCTTTCTCACTTTAGTGGCAGGAAAAGAAAAAACAGTGGTTTAAGCAGGAAAAGAAGAAAATATTTTGGTGACTGAATTCTCCAAGGGGGTTTTCAAAATTATTTCTCCTTGACCAAGCATAATTACAGAATTATCTCCTTCAAAGAGAGCTTCATTTTAATTTTTAAAAGATTTTTTCGGGTTATTCTCTTTCCCTCTCCCCCCTATAACAAGGGGTTTGATCACTTGCTTACCTGGAAACATGAGTTACAAATTTGATTTCTCAGACTGATGCTTTCCAGGGATCTGTGTCAACTCTCTTGTCCATTATTTCAGAGGAGTTCAGAGGGAATTCCATGAAAAAAAGTACTACTTTTATTTGAGGTTTTATTCCTCATATCTGTTTTGCCTCCCACCATGGGATGAGATCAGAATTTCCCCTTTTATCACTTACGGACAAATTCCTGCCAAATAAATGCTCCCAGATCTGGGTAAGTGCTCAGGGCCAGCACAGCAATTCAAGGTGCCTCTAATTTTCCTTGTAAATACCTCATCAGATGTTCCAGCAGCTGTCCTGAAATGCCCTGTCCATGGAGATAATAGTTTTATCAGAGGGAGGACATGGTTCCATCTGCTTCTCTCAGGCTGATTTACAGAACTGGAAATGCTTCTGTGCTTCCATTTTTCCTCTCAGTGACCACCACACCTATGAATGAAATGTATGTTTCTGGGCAATTTTCCCCCATTGTTCAAGGGTAATGAAACAGCAGGAAATCAAAGTTACTCTGTTGCATGTCCTACTCTGTGCCTATCCTAAGAGTTATGATGGTAAAAAAAATGTGCAGCTGTTAAAAAAAAATTGTGCAACACTGGGCAATGAGAATATAGAATTTTGTATAGAAAAAAAAATGGATTGGCCATGCAAATCCAGCTGTAAAACACCAGATAAGGTACCTGTGAAATCCAGAATTCTATCTGTCATGTTGTTTTCATGTTCAGTCCCTTCTGACGTGTAAATGCAGTCTTTGAATACAAGATACCCTCAAGCTGTACCAGGGGAGGTTCAGGCTGGACGCGAGGGGGTTTTTCTTCACTGAAAGGGTGGGCAAGCATCAAAAGGGAAGTGGTGGAGTCACACCCCTGGGAGGGTGTAAGAACTCACTGGATGTGGCACTCAGTGCTCTGGTTTAGTTGATGTGGTGTTGTCTGGTCATAGGAACATCTTGGAAGTCTTTTTCTACCTTAATTATTCTGTGGTAGGTGGGCCTCCTGCTCTCAGTGCTAATTACTGTTTATTAATGTCCCTTTTGAAATATTGCTGATTTTTGAAACCAGAAGAAACCACTTATTCTTTTAACACTCAAGGTATTAAAGTAGACCCAGACCCTTGCTTGAAACAAGTGTCTTTGGCTGTGGCTGATGTCATCAGCTGTCCCCAAATCACTGTAATTTCAGTGAAAATATGGCTCTCTAGATTTCTGTGAACTTCTTGTTCTACATACAGGTATTTTTCACCAGTTATTCACCAAACTCAATGGTCATGGTAAAATATTTACACATTTGTCATCGATCAAGTTGAAGAGTCCAAGAACACTGTATTTACTACTGGTAATCAGAATTGACTTCTGATGTAACATCTGGTCACACCCTTATCACTGCCTGTCCCACTGTTATCCCCTGGGAATGTCTTTAGGGGAATGGACTTACAGACCCTCATAAAGTCTGTCTTTGTGGGCATAGGATGCACCCTGAGGGAGAAAGAATGCTGCACACAGAGAGGTATTACAGCCATGTCAAGGGGAAATAAAACAGATTTAACACTCTTTTCTATCCTCTTCAGTATTGCTCTGGAGAGACAGACATTTTCCAAGGCAGGAAACTACTACAGCGAATGGGTTGTGCTGTGAAAAATTGGGCAGGTGCAGAATGTATCTTTATCTACCATTTACTGTTTTCTGGTAATGTCCTGAAGCATTTCTCTGATTGGTCACTTTTTTCTCCCTTTCTGTGAAGCAGAAAGGAGAGAAAAAGAGAGGAAAGAGAAAGGAGAGGAAAGAGAAAGGAGTTCTGATATTGGAAAAATAGCATAGATGTGATGGGTCACAATTATGCCCCATTATGGGCTGTGCTCCATAATGAAGATTAATCTGCAGTGGGAAGATGCCTGGTGTGAGCTCGTTAGATTCTCTCTGCTAGCTGGGAATGGAATTCAAATAAAAATCACAATAACTCTCCTTTCCACCCTCCCCCAGTCCATTTCAGTGCTCACTGAGCAGCTCTTTAGGGCTATCTGCATTTCCCTGGGTTTCACTGTGTGAAGAAGCATCAAATCTGGGGGTTTTGATGGTTGGTTATGGAATGGGAGTGACAGAAAGGACAGGTAAAACACAAAAAAAATTATGAATATCATGACAGCTCTCACAGTTGCACCTTTGCTTTGCTTTTGCTTGATTACATGTTCTGTTAAAGGCGGATTTTATGCAAAATGGAACTGGGGGGAGGTGAATCCAACTTTTCAAATGTGTCAAAGAAAAAAATCACATTTCCAACATTAGGAAGCAGTGCTTGGTTAGTCATGCCTTGTGCTGTACCTGCTGAAATATTCTCTGCCTCAGTCTATTTGAAAAGTGTAGATAAACTACCCTTCCACACCCAGAAATCCCAGTAAGTCTTCAGCTGATGTCATCCTTTTGCAAACTAAGTAAGGGAATCTAAAAATCCAGTATCAGCAGTATTATTTTGGATATAAATTTTCAGCTGGGTACATTCCACTCAACTGCCCTGAAATAATTCAGGCTGCTTCCAAACCTATTTATAAGGACACTGTTTCAGCTATTAAGTGCAACCGTTTTTCATTGCTTATTTCATCTGGAAATATTGGGTTTTATTAAAAAACCCCTTAAAATCCACCAAGCCATCCCCTTAAAGCACTGCTCTTCTGCTTTCTTTGGTTTTATAAAAGATTGCTGTAGTAAGAGACACCAGGTTCAAAAAGGCAAAGAGATTGTTTTTCATCAGCGCCGTGACAGTTGTTGGGAAAAAGAGAAAAAAAAATCCAGAGGGGAGATTTATGGAAAAGAAGAAAAGGCCAATTTTATCAGTGAGTTTTTTGTTTACAGGCTGATAACCAGGGCTGCTATCTGGCCCCTGGAATCTCTGCCTGGCTTTGGGGGAGATTGAGCACATTTCCAGCCCTGGAGGGCTGCACGTAAATGGGGTCACGTACGCAGGGAGCGCTGCTGCCTTTCCCTCGGCCATGGAGCCGGAGCCTGGCACAGAGCTTTGAAGTAGGAAGGCAAACTCCAAGGCTGCAAACTGCATCAGCCCTGCCTCTTTTCAACACACCTCATCTGAAGCTGTAACATAACTCCTCTTCCATTGTGAAGTACCACACAGCTTTTAAAAATATTAAGGAAATTATTGGGGAAAAAACACTCCCTGTGTGTAGCATTGGGCTCCTTTTTGATTTGGGTTCTCTTATGGGTTTTGTGCTTCCCAGCACAAAATTGTCTCTTTTCCAGGTTCAATTAAAAGTTGCACTCGAGTTTGTACCGTAGCTGATTTTCCCACTGTGGCTTTCTTATCTAGGTGCCCTGCACAGCAGCAGCAAAGGCAGCAGTGAGTGATGCATTTCAGGTGTGCTCTCTGGGTAAGAATAAATGGGAATCTGCGCAGTGTGGAGGAACTGTCCCTTCCCGGGTTTTAACTGAAACATGTTAAACAAGAACAAAATTAACTGGGGAAAAAAAAGAATTGGGGGATACACCCTTTGAGGTTCCCTCGGAGATTTTAATATAATATGGCTGTATAAAAGTATTTCAAAGTGTTTTGCACTTGGAAAGCCTTTGCATCACCAGGCATGGAGAGATAAAGCAGCAGCAGCAGCAGGAAAATTTAGTGTCAGCAGCCACTTGTAACATTTTCACTCACGTTAGGATTGTACTGAGTGCATACTTTGTGTCACTGGTTAAAATCACTCAACTTTATGGTATGCTTTTTCTTTCTTTTTTATCTCGTGTTTTGCTGGGACTGAGAGGCATGTATTTAAAGTTAGTGTGCAAGTAGTGTTTACGGCAGTGCAAGAAATCCTTAATCCTTATTTTTTTTTGCCAAGTCCCTTTTTAACCCTGTTTACTAAGATGCTTTCCTGATCCCTTCAAATAAAGCTTCCTCAGCCTTTTCTCTTCTTCCCCTCACGTGTAACAAGTCTTGCATATACATATTTAGAAACACATAAATAAATGCCTACATGGATACAAAAATTCACCAAAGGAAGCTGTGGAAGAGCCATGGCTGTGGTTGATTCATGCCCAAAACCTGAGCTCTTGGAGCTGGTGCAGCTTTGTTTGCTGGATGTAAAAGGCAGGCCAGCCCAATACTACTGCCATTCACTGTAATTAACAGAAGGTGATGGCTGCTGTGGTTGGAGGAGGGTGGGAGTGAGCCAGCACCTCATGCTTTGGAGGCTCTGTGCAGCACTAAACTGGGGAATAATTCCTGAACATGTTTTAGATTTAGCCTCTTGTCCTTTATGAAACACTCAGCACCCATAAATCTCATTATTTTCTCTCTGGTTACCTGAGGGAGCTCTACTAACTCAAGACACTACGCACTAAACCTCACTAAGCTTAGAAAATGTGTTATCTTCGATGGAATAACATCCTATCACCAATTACCACTTCCATGGTATTCCCTTCTCATCTTGCACCTGATCATAAAAGCATCACTGAAGAAGCAAGGGAATCAAGAGCTCTCACATCCATATCTGCTTTGTATGAAGTATGCAAAAAAATTACCAAAAACTTTTAAATTCCTGTGGTATTTATCTTTCTCCTTCTGAGTTCGGTTCCTTTTCTAATGGGGTTAACTTAAAGTGGCGCTTAAGCTTGAGCTCAGATTTGTATTTCGGGATATTCCCAAGTACTGAGGAAGGTCTGTATTTACCAAATTGAAGCTTGAATGACAAGAATTTCATGATGTCATTAGCCTAAAATGCATCCACAGCACATGCTCTGAGCATTAAAAGCCTGCAGAGAATTAGGATGTGTGAACTTCTTATGAAACAATCAACAACTAAATAATGTCTTTTGTTTGCCACATTATTGGCTTTGACAGTGTAACTCTTACTTGTTTTTTATCGTTTAAGAGCAAGTGGCCGGGTGCTGGAGATCATTATCCCTTGGATGTCCACACACCTTGAGGCTGTTCTTCTTCACCCTCCACATCTCCCCCTGCTTTTCCCCCCCTAAAATTCATTTCCCAGCATGTAAAGAATATTAATAGTTTCTGCTTGTATCTAGAAGTGGAACTAAATGCACAGGCATGATTTTACATGTTAGTCTTACAGAAAACAGGTTAGTGTGGTGTTTAGGAAGCGCCTTTTTTGGGACTTGAAACAAGAATACTTTACCTAAGGTACTAAGAAGTTCCACAATAAAAAGAATCCAAATCAGAGCACTTCGCAGTAGAACAAGAAGAATAACGTTGTAGATATAAGTGTTGACTATAAAGAGAATTTGCTGCAGGAATTATGCGATTATATGTGTTAGGTTGCTGCAGCTGCAATCAACAATTTGCAGAAACCACCAGTGATAATTTTCGTCCTAGATTTTCATTTCCAGCAGGTGCCTCCTTCAGGTAATGGTGAGGGGCTCCTAAAGGACAGAGTGCAAAGAGGGAGGTTATAAAAGACCCCCGGATCTCTTAAAATTAAACAGACATTCCTGAAGCTTAAAATATCCTCGAAGTATGCATTTACAATTTTATTTAAAAGTAAAGGCTTCTCATGAGGGACTCTTTTGGTACCATTAGATGGCCAAGCTAATACTGCTAATTACTGGTGGTTCGAGACCTGATTAAGAGATTGTCTTTTGGGTTATAAAACCAATAGAATTTTGTCAAATATCTGTTTGACAGCCCACAACATATGATGGGTGTGTTTTTCCCACACCTTCAGATATTGTACATTCCCCAGGAGAGCATAGAGGCAAAATCTCCCATTAAAAACCGAGTAAACAAAATAGCAAACTCACAGCATCCCCCTAAGAAACCCCTCAGCCATGAAAACTTGAAGCCTGGTCTGACAAATGCAAAGTCCAGGGCAAGCATATGGAAGAAAACCCCATGATTTCAGGGCAGGTCGTGGGAAATGTCACCTCTCTTGACCTTGATTATAATCATTAATTATTGTTACAAGGCTCGTGTTGTTTTTAAGGAATGCAGTAATAAAATTTCGGCTCCCTGGAACTGGACCCAAATATTGCATTTCATGTGAGAAGGCTCTTCCCTTGGAGACTCTGCTGCTTGCATAGTAAATAGGGCTTGTCATCTTTGGTTTCTGCTCTAAACATGACTGGAATGTTTAATACTGTCACTGAATAGAACATAAAAGTAACTTTCTTCTTAGGCAACAAAAAAAAAGGGAAGTTGATTATATAATAGGTTTCTATTTTTTTAAGGAACTAATTTTCTTTTTCCTTGTTACTTTATGTGATCATTACTATGAGTATTGTCAATTTTTACGAGCTGAAGCACCCAAAATGCATTTGAGTGGTTGCAGCTTACAGCTGAGAATAGCGCTGTGGTATGTGACATCCAGCAGGAACTCTTCCAAACACACTTGCTATACCAGGCCAAATCTAAACTCCAATAAATTCCTTTGAGACCTCCAAGATGCCCATGAATGCTCTCTTACTGAACTAGGATCTTAAAATTTCTTCTTAAAGTCCAGTTAGGGTGTAGATGCAGAATCCTATATAATGAGGGCTTAAAAAAACCTGTATATTCTTTAAATCCTCCTAGAAATAAAAAGCTTATACCACTATAAATATAAATATAAACATTAAATATTTAATATAAATATAAAACTTTTATTTCTATTGTAGAATTTATCACTGGCCTTGAAATACCCTGGAAGGGTGATCAATCCCTTACAGCTTCGACACACGCTTTTTTCACTAGGAGGTATAGATGGGACTGTTTTTCTGTAGGCAAAATACACCTGTGAATTTTTCTGTCCCCATCATCACGGCCCAGACCAGCAGTGCTCACCTGACTTGTGCAATTCTCCAACTTTTAAGCTGGATTTTAGCTTCCAGTCCCAGCTTGGATTCCAGTTTCCCAAGCCATGTGCTCACATCCTACATCTCTCTTCCCCAGCGGAGTGGAAGCCTGGTGGTCAGAGGTCAAATTTCTCTTTATAACAAAGCATAGGAGTTGTATTTGGTTTTAGAGGCCTTTCCCAACCGAATTCTGTGATTTTTCCTGATTCTGTGATTCTAGAACTCATTCAAAAAATGGTTTATGAGGAACAATCAATAGCAAACTAGACTTTCTCCAAGGCTGATCCCTCCTGGATCCAAGGAGGCCTATGAAGACAGCCCACACCTCCAAAATAAATGCCCCTCTTACTGTCTCTGCCTCGCACTTCATGATCTGCTTAGACAGTTTCTGAAGGAAGATTCTCTTCTGCTCTTGAGAAATTCTGACAGGTCATTATTGAACACACTCCTTTCTTTGAAACTGGGATTCCTGCTTCCTAAAGCCCACGGATATTTCAAGTGCAATTTGCTATCCTGTTCAGAGGTTGTTTTTTTTTTCTTGTGTCTGTGTCATGTTTTTGTTTGGTTGTTTGCTTTGGTTTGTGGCTTTCGGTTTGGTTTGTTTTTTCCATGCCATAGGAAGGCAGCACTGTCATTTTGGTAACCTTTATAAATGTTTCCCTTTTGTGAATGTTTCCATTTATGAATGCCATCTCTGCTGTAGCATCGAGATGTGATTTCAGACGAATCCAAGTCACTGCGTGATCTCCAGACACTTTAGAGATAAAACACGAGGCCCTGGGAACTTCTGTTGCAACTCAAGAGTAGCACAGCTGAGTATCAGCACGATCTGAGTGTTGACACAAGGCTTTTATTATTTTTTTTTCCTTTAAATGACCTGGAATTTACTTCTTCAGGGCTTCTGCAACTGAATTACATTAGAGCCTCCCACCTCCACTTCTACTCACTGATAAAAAATTGGCTGCTGAGCATTTCTGGGGGGAGATGAGATGGAAATGTTGGTGTTGATTTATGTGTACTGTCTTCATTTACTTGGCTGTGTTAGATTGAAGAGTTGTTTATTGGTCCCTGGGCTCCATTAATCAGCATTCCTCCTTCTCACACCCGCGGAGGGCCCTCTGCTCACAAAGCCCTTGTCTTAAATTGGTGCAACTCAGGGGCCCTCAGGAGAATCATAAAACCATCCTGGTTTGTGATTCTCTCCAGAAGGAAGGCCAGAGGACAGCTGTCATTTGTGTCTAGGTCGTCAAAAACCAAACAGTGGCATTTTCTGTTGTATTTTTATGGTGGTGCCCATCTATATTTTTCAGTACAGACCTTTAGGAGTAGTATCTGCAAATTCAAGGATTCTCTAGGAAACAATAGGACTGACAACATTTTACCTGTTCCAAACGTCCTGGAAGAGGGCAGGCAATCTGTCAAGGACAAACTGTCCTTCAGCTGCAAAGCCACGAGCTTATGACATCAATTTTCAAAATTACCAATACATAGATTGGCATGAAAATCATGATCCCACCCAGGTTTTTTTTTTTTCCAGTTTTCCCCTTACCCTGGTTGAGTGGCTCTTGCATAGTGTGGGGGCTCGGGGTGCACGTGGCAGAGGGACCTCCTGAGCCTGGGGTGTTTCTGCTCTCAAGATTCCCTGTTCAAGTCAGCTCAGAGAAGCAGCAGTCAGGCTGAGAGATGCAGTCTGTGCTGCTGCCAAAAGATTTGCAAGGAGCCAAGAGGAAAACTGGGTGGCAAAGGGCTTCTCGAGCTGGGGAAAGAGGATTTTAATCTCAGATATATTTGTCATGGCTCATGGAAGTGGGATCAGCGCTGAGAATCCGCTGCTGGCAAGGAGAAGGCAAAGGGATGAGATTTTAATTGCAAACATATTTATTAATGGGTGCAGGGACATGATAGGGAGAAAAAGAGTTTTCATTTCTAACACGTGTACATTATTAATCGTGAATGATCATAAGGTCACAAATGGGAATCTGCCTGCAGGCAGAAGGCAAAAGAGATGACTTTTATTAAATATATTGAGGCAATTTCTGTCCTCTGACACAAGCACGCACGTTCCCTGGAACTCCATGGGAGGCTTATGCTTGCATTGCAAAGCATAATTTGAATCCATTCTCATTAATCATCAATAAAATTTCCGTTCAAGGATGGGCTGAGGAATATGTGGCTGTGATGGGGTTAGGGCCAAGGTAATCTGCTTTATCAGTGTGCATTTCCTAAGGTACCTCATAGGCCGCCTCCTAATAAGAGATTAGAGTGTTCAATTTAGTTATTTTCAGTCCTGGAAGGATCATATGAACAGGCTCAACCTAAATTCCAAAGCGTTCAACGTCTGCAATTGAAACCTTCAATGTGCATATTTTAAACATTTCTTACAGATACAATGATTTCATCATTTCAAGTGAAAGCATTTTTTGATGATAGGGTGCATAATGTCTGAGTCATCTATGAGATTTCAGACGTAATAGAGGCTCTTCATTAAGGAAATCCCCGGAGATGGTTGTGCTAATGTATGCATATATTTTGAATATATTGCTGTTTATGCTCTTTATTACCTTCACAGACTTATAAATTCAAGACAGAAATATTTAGGATCATTTGTTTTTAAACCAGTTTGGAAGGCTGGACATCAGGAAGAATTCCTTTATTGCAAGGGGGGTAAAGCATTGGAAGGGGCTGCCCAGGGAGGTTCAGAGTCCCTGTCCCTGGAGGTGTCCAAGGAAAGGCTGGATGTGGCATTCAGTGCCATGGTTTGGTGACAAGGTGGGGATCAGGCACAGGTTGGATGACTTTTGGAGGTCTTTTCCAAGCTGGAGGATTCTGTGAAGACCTGGAAAAGAGCTCCTAACCGTTAAAAAAAGATGCATTCATGACTCACCACATAGAAATTAGACTGGAATTATTTGATCTTTAAGGCAAAGGTTTGGATGAGATTGCAATAAACAGTTTAAAAACCGTGGAAGTTTAGTTTAATAAACAATATTTTTATTAACAATTATCCTTGAAGAATATTGCACGTTGGCACCGAGGCACACATCTCCAAGCCACCCTGGCTCAAATCTGACTGTGTGTCTGATACATAATTAACACCCATGGAATTATTCCAGGAAGTTTTCCTTTGGAAGCAGAAGGATACGCAGGGACACTTGATGTGTCTGAATATCGGAAAAGGTGGGTTCTGATGCTGTAAATGTTTATTGTTTGGCTCAGCAAACCTGGGTGTTTAAAGCTGGACAAACTCCTGCCCTGTGTGGTGAGCACGGTACAAGAAATGCAAAGGCAGAAGCAGAAATGTATAAAATGGAACATGGAAATGAAATGGAACATGTGCTACGGGAACTGCTAATGGCTAAATGAAGCAAGAGGAGACTTTTTAAAGAAGGTGATGATATAAAAGAAGTGGATGGAGGAAAGAGGCATTTATTGGCTAAGCACAGAGAGGTCCCTGACCATAACAACATTAAAAATCACAAACCTCATCCTTATATTCAGCAGGAAGGTAAAACAAGATCACATAAATTTTTTAATCTTGTCCCTTCTTCAGGTTTTCATATTTATACCTTCACCATTCTATCTAAAAATCACGGTCACACCCTTTCCATCCCGGTAACAAATTATTGCATTCAAATCAAGGGATTGGGTATGACCAGGGAGAGAAGGTGACTGGACCAGTTTATTTTCCAAGTAGTTCACTGCAAAGTGAGTGTGTCTGTGGCAGAGAGAAAGTTTCTCAGCTGAAATATTTTTAAGAATCCACCCCCATCAGTGCTTCTATGAAAGAAATTAGTAAACAGATTTAAAAAAAAAATTAATAGGGGTGATAGGTAATTGTGCATAAGCCTCACAGCTGGTTTAATGTGGCAGAGTCATTTTTCCGTGCTGTCCCAGAAAATTACGGGATCCAGACTGAAATCTTGGCTCCCCTTGTCTCAGTTCCAGAGCTCCAACTGTAATTGCTGTGTTCTGAAGAATTCTATGAGATCCAGCGTTTCCTCAGTGACCAAAAGCCTTCATTTGGACTATTTTGTAAGAATATGGAGCAGCACAGGAGAAATCCGTGCCATTCTTGCGACTCTTCCAACCTAAGGAGGCGGCTTTAATTTTCAACTTCTTTATGCCTGCATTTTTTAATTTGGAGATGGAATCTTCAATCTGTTAGAATTTTTCTTTCCATCAAAATACACTTATATTTGTGCAAGGTTTCCTTTTATTCCTCTGACATGTGTTTTCACTTCCTCTTTGAATTTTGACTTCGCCCTTCTGAGCGGGATGAATGATCAGAAAATCCTGATTGCATGAAGCTCTTCCCTAATGCAGGTGGGAAGCAGGCATCCACACCTTCAGATTTCAAATAAAAACTAAAAATAAAGAAGCTATCATTAAATAGAATCATTTCAAGCTATTTCTACTAAAAAAAGCCCTGGGATTAATGAGTCCAAACTGCTAAAGGGCATTTTCTGTGTCTTACATGACCTACTCTTAAACCCACTAATCTTTAAAATGCCCAGATCAGTGACTTTATCTAAATATTTTCTACTAATGAGGCAATGCAAAAGGTTAAAATCTCCTCTACTTGCACTAATTCATTCCAATATACAGAATAGACAGAGCACTTAAAAGTACAACTTCTAGAAGCTGTTTTTCTTAGTCTGTATATATGGGATGCTTGAAAATAATCCAGGAAGAATTACAATTAGTTTTTTGTCCTATGTGAATACAGCTTTTGGACACATTATCACAGAATAATCTGATATTTAGAAAAGAACTTGAATTATAATAGCATCACAGACACGGGGACAGCTCTTTTTAGAGCCAGTTTAAGTGAAGTTTTCGCTTCTTCCACGTCTCTGCAGTGTCAAAAAGTAAAATGTATATTCAATTTTGTGGGTAGAGGCTGTGAATAAGAATGTGACTGCGGGTCTGCCTTAAAAGAAATATTTTCCAAATTTTCTGTCAAAAACAAGGATCCTTAAGAAATCACTTTTTTTTCCCCTGAGCCTTGTATTTAGATTTCAGCTGTTGCATATGATTAAAAATCTACTGCCCTCAGAATGTTTCTGTATTCAGAATAAACATGGGAGGCAGAATATAGATAGGAATTAGTAATTTTTAATACAGTTTTTATATTTTTTTGTTACTGCATTGGTCTGCATAACAGCAGTTGGACTATATTCCACTGGAAATGGAATGAATTTATTTTGTTTTAAAATTAGATTTTTTTTTGTTATTATCTTTAAATAATAAATAAAGCAAGCAAAATTGCATTTAAATGGGTTTTTTTGGCTCAGAGCACAATGTGCAGACAAGACAAAATCAATGGCCACAGCAAACATCTTCAATTGTAGATAATCTGTAAGGTCAATGTAAATTATGGAGCTAAGAGGACTTAGCACATGAAATGTAAAGGGTAAATATCCACAGTTGCAATAAAAATATCCAAGGAATTTTTAAAAAAATAATGTTATTTCCTACAGCATCTACAAATGACACGTTACTGACTTGTAGCTCAAAAGTGAAAGGAGTTTTGTTTACTTTTTAAGCTGTTAATTGATTCAATATCTTATTTCCAAGCTAGTTGGGACAAAA
>WBMY01011668.1:17382-29770 GCA_013397315.1 Donacobius atricapilla
AAAAAAGCTGTTTTCTGTGGGAACTGAGAATATTAAATTCCAGAGGAAGAAAGGTGAAAGATTAAGAAAGGCAGAAGTGAGGGCAGTGATTTGCCATGCTTCACTGGTGTCTGGGAAACCTGAGTTTCGCCCTCCAAGCATCTTGAAAGCAGGTGCTGACTCACCACGCTGATATTTGTTAATCACAGCATCCATCACCAAATATTAGGGCCCTTATTACGGGCTGACACTGGGAGACAAAGTTGGCTTTGTTAACTTTGGGGTTTGAAACTTGGCTTTATATTGCATCTCAAAAAGCCCCAAACCAACAACTGGGGGGGGTTGTTAATTTTTTTCCGTGTCCTTGTCTGCCTTCACTGCAGTTTCAGCCACGAATTTTGCACGGCCAGAGTACTTTTCATGCTGCCAGTGTCGAGAAACTTCGCCTTCCAGAGATGCCAATAATGGGGCTTTCCTCTCACAGTGACAATTCAATTTTAATGAAGTAGGAGCAGTCAGTTTGCGCAAAGTGAAATGCATTCGTTTTATCAATTTTTACAATTGTTGCTCTGCTTATCTGGAGAAAACTTTAAAAAATCTATTAATATGTTTTCATATATATCTTTTTTTTTTTTTTAATGGAGGACTGAGGTTGTTAGGCCACTCCCAAAAAATGACATCAAAGTACCCAGAGCCGTAAAATACAACCTTGAAAAAATAGCTCTTTATACCATCAGGTTTTAAATCAGAAGTGGTTTGTTATTCATACAAACTTTACTTTTATATACAATAAGTTTTATAATATATACAACCCCCAACAGAGTTTTCTTTTCGGCTTATACATATATTAAGGTGGCAAAAATCCAAGGAGTGAGACATTTTCCTTCTCCTGTGGCATTCCACTTCTTTCCTTCTGTGAGGTTGTAGCCCTCCGAAACTACTCATCAACTTTAAAAACAAAGAGTCACATGTGGGACTTGTGCCAAACTCCTCAACATTTATTAGTTTGCTTTCTTCCCTGTATATTTACCTTTTTTTTGCTGAAAAACAGACTTGTGGATGGCTGGGTATGTGCAATATTATGTGTTATAAACAATCAACTTTTTGATAAAATTAGGGTAAATTTTAATTTGTTTCTTTTCAGAATAAAGTAGATTTCACGCTAGGAAGACTCAATAAGCTGTAGGTTTTGACTTTTTTTTTTCTTTTTTTTTTTTCCTGGCCTGATTTCAATAGGTAAAGGGTGTGGTGCTCTCACTTGAAGTTTCCATTGAGTGTGTCCAGTTCTCTCTGGGATCATAAACTGCAAGTTAAAACTGGATTTATTTGTACTTAGGAATATAAATTTTGTTTCTATAGCTGCCTGTATTTGCTGTCTTTATTTTTTTCTAAATCTTCACCTAAACTCTTAAAAAAAAGGCCAATTTATCCAGCATTTTAATCTGTTGGTCCTGAATTCCTTTATTTTCATTAATTACTCCTTACCCAATAATTTTCCTCTGTATCCTTTACTTCTTAGAATTTTAGGGTTTTTTTCCTAAATTATTACAAAATTTTCATTTCAAAGTATCTAAAGCAATCTCTGTAGGATTTTAAGGGGGTTTTTTTTGGTACACTGATAATGACTTATTTACAATTTGAATTTTGAAACCTAATGCATAAACAGTGGTAATTTCCTTTGAGCTCCCTTGCTTTTAAACAGAAACCTTTTTTCTTATAGTTACAGAATGCTTGAATTCCAAATTTTTTCTAAATAGAACTTCATACTCAGCCCTCTCTGTGCAAATCCAAATTCTATGTGTTTACTAAGAGAAGTAGGTCTCGTGTAACCAGCTCATAAATTAAATTTTCCCACAATGACAAAAAACAACCTCAAACCCCAATCTTTTGGGTCTTAATAACAACACAGGATTTTTTTATGAGGAGGCACTGGGAGAGGCATCAATAATTTATAAAAGCTGTTTTTAAATCAATGAGAAGTGGTAATAATGCAGAGCAGAAAGCTGCCACTGATAAAAAACCTCACCTAGATGAGAGAATCAGGAAGCAGCACAGTCACAGAAGGGGGACATGGTAAGTGCTGATATGAATGCAATATAATGTTAATATTTAAACTTTGGAAACAAAGCAGTGCTATGAGACTCTACACATACCATTGAATGTGTTAAAAACAATTAAAATTAATGAGTCTTCCTACTCCTCAGTCATCACAGTCAGCCCGGCATTGTCACAGCTAGAAATTTCCCTCCACAGAAAAACTCCTCCCCAGCGATCCACAGTTCTCATTCCCACTCAGCATCCAGTGAAAATTCATCTTTCCCTGTGGTTTTATCAGTTGATCTGCAGGTAGCAAATGGCAGCGTCCCTGCTCTGAATTTTGTTTTCTAGCAATTAATTAAGGAAATTAATTAATCAAACTTGCCTTAAATATTCAAGGCCTAGGAGGTGGCTTAGAATGGTTTGTGATCCTGTGTTTTGGAAGCACAGGGCCTCTCTCCCTGACCATGCTCTCTAAGAACTCTCTGTTCCAGGTCAAACGGGAGCTTTTTTCCATTCCTTCATAATCCATTCCTCCACGGCAGCAGCAGTTTCTTCTCTTGCCTTCCCTTTCTAATGAGGAGCAACTACAGCTGAATTTTCCCCTGAATCCTGAGGGCCTGACTTAGACACATTCTAGGAACACCCAGGGGAGTGAAGCCTTTGGAGGAGAAATCCCTGGGCTCTGGAGTCCAGCTTTAGACACAAGGGGCTGCTCACAAGAAGATTTCCAGCAAATGAGCATAGAAGAAATTCTCCTCCCTGTCAAACCAATGTAGAGTTTTGACCCTGTAAACTTTGACTTAAACTCTGACTGGCCCGTGGTAGCACCACAAAAAAGTCCATTTGTAAAGGGTGTTTCTAGGAGCTTTATAAGGAACAATTAAGGTGTTCATATTTTTAAATAAAATGTACATCAAACTCCCTGTCATTTGAGATGGGGATGAAAAATCAACTTTTGCATATACTGAAGTTTTCTAGAAGCTTATTACTAGTTCATCACAAAATCATGTAGAAATTGAAGAAATAAAAACCTTAAATTCTTCTTCCTTTCCCTGTTGTGGCAAGACATAAACTGTCATTCCATTATATACAGATTTTTCTCCTGCAAGGGAAAAAAAAATGATTGTTTCTTTTACTACTGGTGATGGAATTTCCTCAGTGTCTTATTTGTGGTTGCAGGAAGACTCTGAAATATTGTGGTGACCTGAACATACACAGGCAGGCTCTCTGCTTTTAATATTTATATTTTTCTTGCTATTATATTTTTCATATGTTAAGTATGCATGAATGGCAAATTATAAATTTCCTTCCTAGTGTTCCTACAACAAGGGGTAGAGGAAAAAAAAAAAGAGAGAAACTACCAGTGTTCAAAGAGAGCTCTAAGCAACTTGTGGGGCCTATGCTGGTTTTGAAAGTATCTCCGATTTTTGTAGGTTTTCATTGCCTGATTTGGTTGTAAAGTTATTTTATACAATAATGCAACGAGAAATGATAAATAGGCTATTTTAAAATGGGCAAAATATGCTGAGTAGGGAGCAGAGCAGCGTTTGGTTGGTTTCCTGTTGTGCAGTTACTTCCATTCATCGGAACTGAAAAATCAGCCTGGACAAAACTCCATTTAATTTTATAGTATGACTGATTTTCTGCTTGGGTCAGAGAGTGCGCACTGAATTTTGGGACACGCTTGTCACATTTGAAGAGGACCTGGCCAATCTGTTGTTTTAGCTGGTGATAGCAGGAATCCTGAGTGGTCCTGATTTACAGCTGCATGAAATTTTGGCAGTCTTAGCTACACTTCACTGCAAGTCTTGGGATTTATTCAAGCCAGAACTCAAATTTAAATGCAGAACTTATGAATTTTTACGAAAACAAACTGAGAAAACATCTGAGAAGATCCGGGTGCCTTGGGATGGATGGCACGTCAGACACGGCAAGTCTCATTATTCATTTCCTCTTTTCTCCGTTCCACACTCACTACAAACACACCAGGAGACAGCTGCAGTAACTCAAGTTGTGCATAGTGAAGAGAGTTGAGTCAGACTTTTATCTTGGTTGAGACAGCCATGAAGCTGATTTGAAAAACCCAACTAATTTACTCAAAAAATTACTATTTCCAGGTCCTTGATATTTCTCCTTTCCCATTTCCACCTCATTTTCCTTTTTTATCTCTTCTTTGCTTTGTGACTTCTGAAGTAACAGAAGGAAAAAGCAAAAGGGGATGATACTCAAATCTAGAAAATCCAGTTATAACGTATTTTTTCATCTGTTTGAGTCAGCTTGAATTTTCACTTGTCAAGTAATTGTCAAATCCCTTGAAAGGCTGGCAAATAGAAGAGAACAGAATTTTCAGGATGAGGATGTTTTGAAAAGGACAATGTCAGAGTTTATAGTGAAACTGCAGCATGATTGGAGGCATAGGGACAGAAATTTTGAGCCAAATAATAGAGAATGAAACATATATTATAGGTTTCCGAGGCATAATAGAAATGTTCCTCTGTTTCATGAAATTTGTGGATAGGTGGCCTTAAAGAATAGAGCAACTTGAAATACAGCAGTTGAAAATATGAGTGTTTTTCAGTGTTTTTCTTGGTGGCAGTTAGAAAAGGTGTTAAATTTACTGACATGGAGTGGATTTCTCTTCTCAGCAGCTTTCTTTGGTTTCTGGGTGTTGAAATAAAATGGCATGAGGGTAAGATTAGGCCAGGTCAGAGAACTTGGGTTTGTTTTTGCAAGCCTTCAACCTGGGAATTTTGTGAGTCTCAGCTTCCTTGGAGAGGTGTATGGTGCTCCTGTGGGTTGAAAGCCCAGCTCAGCTGAGAGGGGAGATTCTGTGAGATGAAATGATTTATTGGGGCTGATACCCCTCTGAGATCGCAGCCCAGGCCCCGGCTCTCCAGCAGTTCCAGCGGAAATCCTGCCCTGCAAAGCCCGCTGGGGCCTCCTGCTCGGAACATCCCTTTCAGAGCGCGTTTTGCAGCCAGCAGGTCTTTGTCCCAGGGAGAGCTGCCCGTGCAAACACTCCCACACCTTTGCTCTCCAGGGAGAAGTCTTCCCAAGCGCTCTGAGAAGAAGGTATTATGGAGAGGCAGCGCTCTGGGCGGGTTTACCGGGCTCTGCTGGGAATCCCTGCTCAAACCTGGCTGGGAGCTGACGCCTGAACTGGGCAGACTGCACACAAACCACTTTGCTGCCGAGCTGGGAGCCTGGATGGATGAAAGAGAGCAGTACAGGGGTGAAGAGCTGAGCTGCCTCAGGAACGACACAAGCCGTGCGCTTCCCAGTGTGCGCCGTAAGGAGCTGCGCGCTGCAAGGAACATTCTCATCCTTCTCTCTGTGCGCGGCCTCTTCAGACACCAGCAGGTCAAGGTGGGCACGAGAGGCACATCAAAACATCAGTGGAGTGCTGTAAGGAGCCGGTTACTTTTTGGGTGGTATTATACATGTAAAAAAAGCTCACAGGCCGCGGATTTGCCAGGAGAAGCAGCACCTGGTTAAGGTTGAAAATGGTCCTTTCCCACTGTCTTACATCTTCAGGTAACCACTTGGCTTTCATTGATTTCCTCATGTCTACGTGTAGTTAGTAATTATAACACAAGGTGTCATAGTGTTCTTGGTATTACAACAGAGAAGATGATGAAAAACCTGATCCAAATTTAAAAAAAAAAAAATCACATACCTGCTTAATAACAGGAAATAAATCCCAGAACTTCCATTTTGTTATCCAGTTACTAATACAGTCAGTACCTGTCAGGGTCATATCCTTGGTACTTGGATGTTCTTATGGCAGATATATCAGCATAGGTGGAGGTGGTGGAAGGAAATACAGAAATACAGAATCAAGGCTGTAATGTCTGTACTATTCAGCTGTGTGGTCAACATTCACTTGGTCTTAACCCAAAACTGGGAAAATTGGTCAGGTACACCCACTGGCACTTCAAAACTTGAACCTTCACAAGTGCTCCTTTCCCTTTTGTTTTCTTCCATGCAAATTTTTTCATCCTTTCCCAGGTGAAGAGTCTACCCACATAAGGTGTAATAATTATGACACTAGAAGTTAATTGGTAAAATTGCTGAGAAGAGAAATTTTGTGCCAGCTTTTCCAGTATGTATTCAAACCTTGGATGAGAAGGCATAAGAAAATTTTGACAGAGCTCTACCTGTTCTAGGACTCACAGCAAGGTTTTTATTTTACCTTGCTTTCATTTATGGGAAAGGGAGGGAGAGCAGGAAAAGGAAGAGAGCAGACTTGACACCTCGGGTCAGTTTTCATTTCTTCAGGGCTGGCCCAACAAAGCAATAGATGTTGACATTTTCAGTGGGGAAAAAAAAGTCTTCTGTGTAAGCAGAGGACAAGTGGGAGGAAATGAGAGCTAAAAAATATTTTTAAAAAAGTACTTGGAATACTCTCACGGGACTTAAGGAATTGAAAGAAGCCATTCAGGTGGCTGAAGATGTGGATTTAGAGGAGCTCCCTTCTGTTTCTCAACTCTTACCTGGCTACAAACCTGCTAAAGAAAACAGAATAAAAATTAATATTGAACAAGAACATGAGTTACCACATAATAGGCACATCCACAAGCAATGTCAGCTTTAAGAGACCAAAAAGAGTATGAAGTATAATAAAGGTACACATCTGTGGGGAAACAACAGATCATCTGAGAGGGATGAGGCTGTTCGGCCCTAAAACAGAAGAACGCCCATTTCATCTCCAAAAATAATTTTTGTTTATAAAATTGCATTCATCACCTGTTTATCCCTAGACTTTGAGTTGTCAGTGATGCTTTATATCAAATATTCAGTCTCAATACGCATCAGTAGCAAACAGGACACAGCCATTTGCGTCTCTGGGAGTGTCTCCAGCAGCAGCCTGTCTCTGGGCTGGTCAGAACCACTCTGCCACCCTCTGCTCACGCCGCTGAAATGGCACTGCTGGCTCCATGTCACCGCTCCGCTGAAGGCTTTGCCCAGGAAGCCTGGCAGCTAACAGGGGCTCAAGCCTGCGTCTCTTACTGACTTGCTAATTAAATGTGAGCTGACAGCAGTAACCTGACAGGAGACGTGGCATTAAGCATTCTCTCACCTCCTGCGCAGAAGAATGACAGGGCTGAAGTTATATAGGAAATATCAGGCTCCAGAGACAAATAAATGATGAAATCTACTCCTACAGAACATATATTTCCATGAAGACATTATTTTGATATATTTACTGTAGCGCTGGAATGCTCAAGATCAGATGAGGTTTGGGGTGAAGAGAAGAGAGGGTTGAAGCTTAATCTGAGTTTTGAAATCTGTGGTTGATGTCGGGAGAGGCCTCCTCATGCTGTGCTGCATTTCATGACTCAGCTGTCATTTGTCATTTCACCAGCTGGCTATTTGTGTCCATCCAGCCTTCCTGCCAAACTCCACTCTGGAACTGCCCTGTTTTTTAGGGAAGGGGACTGAGGGCCTAGCAGGCATCCCAGTCAGTGGTTCTCCAGCGCACAGGAGTTCAATTGCATCACCTCAATTGAGACTGGGGGGCTTGAATCAACCTTGTCTTCAGTCAGCAGGAGAATGTCACTGATTTTAATATTCACTGGAAGTGTTCCTTCTCGCACAGTTTGGGCTTCAAAACAAATAAATGCAGTTGGAGCACTGGATTTACTTTAAGCTGTAAAATTGGCCTTAAATACATTTGAGGTTAACCATCTGTTAATGACATTAAATGAAAGATTGAGCAAGTCAAATAAATGTAAGTGATAGCTCTTGGAAGCCTTTCGCCTGCCTGTAACCATGACAAGAAAGTGAAAATTCTCAAGACCACTTTTTGTTTCTGCAGATGAATTAGTTGGCTTTAATTGAAATCCTTCGGAACCTGATTTTAGCATAGCTCCCTGCTTTTACCTTAAGTTTATTACATTTTTATGTGTCCCATATTCTATGCATTTAGTTTTCCAGTAAATGGCCACAGTGCAGTGGTTTCCCAGCAGTGAGGTAATACTACAGAAATAGTCCAAGCTGAGTATGCTTCGAAGTGTTACATTTTTGCCTTTGTTTCTCGCTTTTTTTTTTCTTTTTTTATTCCTGCAGAAAACGGTTCCAGGCTGTTTCAGGTTTTTATGACAGGAAATGTATACAGAGCTTTGCTGTTTATAAACAGCACTAACTGTGCCACTGATCCAGTGCCTTACCGAATGGGTGCTGAACCACCCTGCAGATTTTTAATATAATCAGCCTGTTTGACTTAAGATTTTTTCTTCCTGGTCTTCATTTTAAGTGAAGGCCTAGATAAAAATTAATTGTTTGAAACTCCCTTATAAGACAAAAGCCAGTGTGCTGATCAAAAAAGAAGAACCCACCGAGGAGGCTCAAGGCTTTCTGTTTATTTGCAAAGTGGCAGGGCAAACACTTGAGGTGATGCTCAGCGCAGGACTCTGTGGATAAATCAAGCTGGAGGAATAACACACCTTCATTTTTAACCATTCTAGGTCACTTTATGTTGGGCTCTGACTAAAGGACAGCAGTTATCAGCTCTAGATATCAATACAATAGAATTAGCTCAGTATTGTGAGGAGAAATGAGATTCGCCGCCTGTGTTCATCCATGATTCCTCCTTGTCTAAGAGCCACGGGGCTTCTCTACCTCTTCTATCAGACCCCTTTTCCTTTTGCAAAGGATTGAGTGAACAGTTAACTCATTGATGGTATAAAATTGTAAACTGAGAGCTGTTTATGGTCCCATTCTCTGGGATGGGCAGGGACAGTCCCACTGAATGCCAAGAAAATGCCTTCTTTGGCTCCAGGCTTTATTGGGAGCCATTCTGGAGCCAAGGACATTTTGAGGCCTAGATCCAAGTCTGTATGGAGATGGCAGTGCATAATATTTTGGGAAAGATGGAAACTTAACAGTTGAATTCATTTAATAATTATTCAGTGCATACACCTTGTCAACGTATTAGACCTCATTTTCATTTTAAAATTACCCCAACAGAAGACAGAGGCAAGCATTGGAAATATTGCAACTGACCTTAAATTCAGTTCCTGAAAAAATATATTTTTGATGCCAGTTACCAGCTTTTGCCCTTTTTATTGTAATTCTGCTTTGCCCAGCCCTTCTCTCATTTTCCAAATGTGTTTGAACCAAAAAAAAAAAAGCCAAATTTCACCAAAAAAAAAGTAAAGGGTCTCTTTGCTGACTCTGCTGGTAATGATACATCATGCTGTAAAACAACTTTCCTGTAGTTTTATTTTTTAAATTTTTTTTCTNACCCAGTATTGGGTGAGTCTCTTCGTGATAAGTAAAAAGATTTTAATAATTGCTTTTCTGCAGTGCTATGTTTTCTGTATTACTGTGAGTTTAAATTTAGGGTAAATTTTGAGCATTGTACCATGAAATGGGATGAAAACCTGTCTGTGTTTCTCCCTGGGAGTCAAAGAGCCTTGGTTTTGGTGCGCCTAATCCAAAGCAGAAGTAATGAAAAGGACTTCTGGATTGAGTTTATTTGCTAAACTTCCTTGTTTGTAACTGACAATAATTCAGATCTGGAAATCTGATCCTGACTCACCCATCTGGCTTTTTATTTGTAGAAATATAGGTCAGTACAGTTCTAACACAGTGAATCATGCAATCATTTTTATCTGCAATAATAAACCATATATACATTACATGTTATTCCCAGGGCTCCTTTCCTGCCTTCTGGGATTCTGGGGGAGGGAGGTTGTGTGTTTGCATTCCTGTGTTTGAATCTTGTAATCTCCCAGCCTGGACTTTCCTGCAAGCGTTCCAGCCGATTCTGTACTCCTGTAAGTCAGGTGCACCTGGAAGTGCATCCACTCACCGTGTAGGAGGGAAAACATCCATTACCAAAAAACAACCACTACAAAATCCTGACATATTTCCTGTCTATCTTTGGGAGAAACACCACGCGTCTTTCAAAATGCGTTGACGGCACGAAAGCAATGCCACCTCATGCTGAACGCTGCTCTCTTTTTCATTGCATATTTAATTTCTCTTAGGAAGTTCCTGACCATTTCAGCAACATGATGTCCCTTAGTGAGGTATCCTGACACGTGCCCTAAAGGCAGGTTGGAAACCTCACTGTAGAAGAGGCACCACTGGTGAGAAGCCAATGTTAACCCAGCAGAACAAGTCGTGGTTTCCATCTTCTGTTTGCAGTTCCTTTCCCTCCCTTTTTCTGGCTGGAAAGAAAATTCGTACAGTAGGTCATGCTCAGTCTGCTTCATTTCCTTTTGTGCCCAATGAGGTTGGAATATTACTTGTTACCATCCAAATCAATACGTTCTAAAGTAACCTTATTTTAACTTGGATTTTCCTATTGTGTACATGGTACATATTGGGTCATAGGATATGGTGCATTTTTTTTTCTTATATATTAAGATGAAAAATGGTATGAATATTCTAAGAGGATTTTCAGTTCAGCTCTGTTCATCTTAAATATGTTTTCACCGTTTTTCAGTTGAAAGCAAATTTTGAAGAAAAAGAAAAAAATCAGAATTAAGAACTCACAAACCATTTCATTTGTAATTTGGTTCTTTTCTGCAGAGTATTTATACGGGTTATTTGATTAATTAGTAGAGAGAGAGTATTTGTGTGTCATGACATTTAGAGAGCACATCTAGAAGTTCATTTTATCCTTGTTATTGTTTGTAGTTTAGGGCAAGCAGAGTCTTTGTTCTCAGAAACAGCAATGCAACTCCACCTCTAGGACACAATAAAAATATCTTTATCCTCAGCTCCAAAAGTTACCTCCCTGTGAATGGGAGCATTTCTTACCCCAGTGTTGGGGAACCACAAAAGGAAGAGACAAATCTCCAGCAAATCCACAGGACATCCTCTCATGCAAACAGCAGCAACCACAATTAGAAGGGCAAACAACGCAAATTAGGGAGTGCACAGTGGTGTGATTTCAACACCAATCTCTGTGTTTAATGTCTGGCTGTGACATATGTTCCAGTTTCTAAACAACAAGAACACATTCTAATGCCATATAGAAGAAGGACAGGGTGGGTCCTTCACTGTGAAGCTGCCAGATAAAAGCAATTATGATAAATCACCTGCGGGGGGAAAAAAAAAAAAATAATCCTGGAGTGAACTCCTGGCGCTGGCCTCAGCCAGTGGCAGGCCTCCCATTGACGTCGGCGGGGAGTTATTTTACCTCTGGTTTTGGCCGGCCTGATGGGAGGAGCATCCCCAGATGCAGCTTTCAGTTGTCATAGCAGATGTCCCTGAAAAGCTCTGCCGGGGCTGCTGGGCTCTGTGGGACTCATTCCGCAGAAGATCCCACAGGGATGCGGAGCGCTGGGGGTTCTCCTCTCTGCCCAGCAAGGGTTTCCCTCGGCTGAGAGATTTCTTTGCTCCGCGTTTCCTAGGAGAAATACAGATTCCGGCCCTTTTGCCAAAGTCCCGGATTGTTTGGGATTTGTGGGAGCAGGAATCCTTAGGATCTGGGAGCTGCTGCCTTTTGCTGCCTGTAAATGCTGCTACATTTACAGATGTAAAACTGTACATTTTACAGTTTATGTAAAAGATTTGGGAAGATCTTTTGCATGTTTCCTCTTCACTAATCCCTCCTTGTCCATCCCTTTTGATTCTCAAACTCTTCATTTATGGATCTTTTTATGAGCTCCATTTTTGTTGTATTTATTTGTTGTACTTATTGTATAATTTTGTATTTATCTTTATGTCTTTAATATAGTTATTTAATTTCTCTCGGTTTTTTTGGTTTCTGGTTGACCTCTCTCAGGCCAGTGACATATTCAAAGCCTAGGAACGCTTCAAATAAGGAAACTGACTGGAATAAGTCAGAAATAAAACATTTTTATTTTCCTTTGATGTCCAGCTCCTTTAACCTGTCAACTTTAAGAAGTGGAATTTTATCTGAAAAGCAGAAAGAATTCTTTTTATAGCTACAAGCAAAAATAAAATATTTCCTTACGGAAGTAGGATATGCACATTGGGACAATGCCTGATTTTAATAAGGACTTCAAAAGGCAGTGTGATTATTTTAAACTATGATTTATGCCTTTGATGTCAAAATGAAAGACAATTACATTTTACTTGGCAAAAGCAAACTTTGCAAAGATTTTTTTTTACTTTCATTTTATGCCTGTGATAATGCTGTGTGTCTTCGCTGAACCGTTTTGGCATGCGGAGGATTTATTCACACTCTGAGTTGATCTGTTTGATCCTCATCAATTTCATTATTACATATCACAAGTTGTTATATCCTGGTTTCTTCCACAGCAAACAACGAAGCCCCACAATATTATTTTGTTGGTCTCATGAGCTCACTTCTCTTGCTTCTCCTTGATCGCTAATTTCTGTTAGTTTTGAGGATGCTTTTTAAATTAAAGTGTTGAAAGGTAAAACC
>WBMY01011668.1:38714-56181 GCA_013397315.1 Donacobius atricapilla
TTTTTTTTTTTTTTTTTTTTTCTTTTTTTTCCCCTGTAATTTAAGGGTCTCTGGCCCAACACAGAGGACACAAGTTTGTCAGTCATGCCTCCAGCAAAATTTTTGGTTTTCTATTGACCATGACTTCTAACTTCAAAATGGATTTTTTTTTCTTTTTAACAGAAGTGTCTCCAAGGTTACCAAAGACCACTGCAAATTAAGGCTGAAAGCCAGCTGACCTTATCTTCAGATACCAGCACCATGCTCCTTCTTCTATGGCCCCCTTGAACTCCCAATCTACAGCTTTCCTCTCTGTCCATGGATTTCAGACAGAAGATTCTTTTTTTTCCTGAATGAACCCTGTAAGAACAAGAAATTATTTCATTTAAATGTGTTACAGTGTTAGTTATGTCTAACACACAGAGCTGCTTCTTTTTTCTAACATTTTGCATTGGTTTTCATAAAAACACAAAGGAGACATTACATGACAAACAAGAAGTAATGAAAGAGTTACACAATATGGTAATGATAGTTAAGCCTCAAAGTACACAAAATTTAATTTGGCTTGGATTAGCACCCCAAAGCTCTGGTCCCTATTAAAATCTGCATTTTCAACAAGAAATTGGACCATGTATCTTTCAATAACAGAGTGTCTGGTTAGAATTACAGCCTGTCCTGGTTCTTGTCACACTGAAAATGTCACAGGATTAGTTTTCCACATGGAGAATTCCTCCTTCCAGCCCCAGTGTGATGTGTAGGATAACAGGATGCTGACTGAGGTTACATGGCAGTGGCTGTGTGTGCAAGAGACAGACAAGCGTACAGCCCGTGAGCAAATGGGAATGGACAGCTGAAAAGTGAGTTAAATGCCATGAATTTGTGTCCTTGCACACCCTGAGAGCAGAGTTCATCTCATCATTTCAGGGCAAAGGTGAAGTGGTGGTCCAGGAGAGGTGAAACTGATGAAATCTCATGGTCAGGGTTCCATAAAAATGTTTTGAGAGACAGTGAAAGATTTAAATGTCCTGTGTGTCCCACACATCACAGTGTAAGCAGAACAGCTTCTTGAGACCAAACGTAGCAAGTAGCACCTACTCCTCCTCAGGCACCACAGAGAACACCAAGCTGCTCAGTTTTACAATCACAGAATATCCTAAAGTGGAAGGAATCTGCGAGGAGTACAATTCCTGGCTCTGCACAGGACAGCAGCAAAACCACATTCTCTTTGCCCTCTGATGAAAGTAGCTGTCTCTGAGCAGCCCAGACCTCATGGCCGTGCCACTTCATGCCTCTTTCCACGTCTCCCCATGTTCCTCTCCTCTCTGGGGTAAACATGGGAAAGAAAGGTTTCTTCCTCCTTTCACTCATCCCTGGAAAGGGTTCATAGGAAAGATGTGGTGAGTAATGAAGACTTACGGGTTTGTGACTTGGCTGGACAAATTTTGGGGGGCTGGAGGGGGACTTGCCTCCTTCTCCTGCACCTCTGTCCTGCCCATTCCCTACAGCCTCAGTGGGTGCTGGAAAGAGGCAGGTGATTCCTGCCAAAAGCTCTCCACGTCTCTCCCTTGCCACTGTCCTGGCTGCTGAAACAGGAAATGCCAAACTAATCTCCAGGTCTGAGGCTGGAAGAGGAAAAGTGGTTTTTATCAGTGGCCCAGGGCAGTAGGCCATGCCCTTCCCTGAGCTGCAACCCCACTTCACCACAGCAAATATCCTCCTCACCATCAGGGAAAATATGGAAAATAGCCCCTCTGCTTTGCCGGACTGCTGCATCACCTGGGACAGCTCACCCCTGTTTCAAGTGAGACCAATAATCCTGAGCATCGTGTCTTGTTGGGACACAGCCAGCTACTTCGACAGCTGGGGCTGGAATTTCCCTGGCAGGATCAACAGAAGCGCCATAAGTCCCTGGCAGGACACTGAGAGGGTGAGCCAAGGCAAGTGGAGGCACGGCTGAGCCAGCCAAAACGCTGGCATGAGCCTGTTGTGGTGCATGAGGGATTGGGATGAACCTCACCCCTGCCAGGCAAGGATCCTTGAGATAACCCCATGGCCCTCTTTGACTTCTTTTCCAATTGAATGTTTCCTTGCTGTACCTGAGTACAGTCTCAAATGTCATATTTTTAACACAACAGCATTTATGCTGCAGCAGGCATGAGTTGATCTTAGCCAGAATCCACCTCTTCCATTAAAGCTCTAAAATGATCATGAGGCTTCTAGACTGTGCAATACTTGTTAGTGGTTTTTTTCCTCACACACGCGGTTTTGCTCAGGATTTGATCCCTGAGGGTCCTTGCTCATCTCAGGTATCACAGTGATAGTTGCAAAGAGCTGTCAAATGTTTCCTGCTTTGGCTGCAATAATTTAGACTCAAACCCTACATAATTTTCTAGAATGTCTAGGAACTGAATGTCTAGAAACCTGCAATCATAACAGGACTGAGGCTCCCAAGTTACATGAGATGGACTTTCCATTTTATTTCTAATAGTTGCATCATGTTAATTTGTTTTGCTAAGTGAATTCTTCAACAGAATTCTTCAACAGGGTAAATTTTTCTAGTCTCAGCTCATGGAAATGGCACAAGATTTGAACACAGGACTCTCCAAATCTGAACAGGGTTATAGTTGACATTATTTGTGTATTAATTTAAACCAGCAGGTATCAAGCTGTACAGACTATTAAAAAAAAAAGAAACTTCCTTCAATTACTTGTTGCATGCAAAGACTGAGAAAACAGGCCAAACTTTTCATTATTTAATAAGCAGTGAGAAATGAAAGCTTCTGATGTATTAAAGAAAGGAGAAAATGTGGCCCACGTATGTAAAATTTAAGGGAAGGAAAAAGGAGTAGCCAAAACTCAGATGAAACTCCTGTGGGGCTTTTTTCTTGGTTTGGATTTTTTTTTATTTATATAGGTTGTTTTCTTTTTTTTTTTTTAATTAATTGTCTGCCATATTATCAAGGTTATCCCTGAAAAGTGAGTCATACAATAACATCTGATTTGTCTTGGGAAGGTGCGGCCTTCCTGTTGGAGCTGTGAACTTCCTACTGCTCAAACAAAAGGGAGTGGAGCATCCTGAGCCAAAAAGTGAGACAGGAAGGGTCTGCTGAGATAGGATGAGACCATAAATGGAAGATAACCTAGACCTTGGAAGAAGAGGTGGTATTATCTTGTAGGCTTTTACAAAGAAATGTAAAGATTTCAGTAAACTTTAGATCCGTTCAACTGATTTTTATATAAACACTCACTCATAAAATATTTGATGTACTTTATTCTAGTTGTAAATGCTAACTGGTGCCATATTTCTTTTTCTTAAAAGTGCATCAGACCAAAATATATCTCCTAGAGTTGAGATTCAGCAGTGACTTTTTCCAGGGCGATATAAACCCATTATTTCACTCATAGAATGAATACTTCATACATGATTGAAGGGTTGGGTGAAGTAACCAAAACTAATTTGTTTTACACAAAGTCAACAGTCTTTTTTTTAAGGTCTGCCTTTGTTTTTAGAGCTCTTCATAACCTGTTTTTCAAGCCTTTCTATTTTACAGCAGAAAAAGGAAACTATTCTACACCCTTTTGTTGAAGAAGGTTTCACCGCTGTAAAGCAAACAAAAAGCAACTCCAAACCATGACGTCATTTTTTGCTGTATCTAAGAGCAATCAGTAAATAGTGTTCAGCCAATATTTGAAATAACACAGTCTGGTTGTCCTGTAGTAAAAACTGCAGGTTTCGTAAGACATGAAAGTGTTCATTTCCCACCTTATCTGTGGACACACATTTCAGTCCAAGAGCTCCTTCCTTGCCAGGTAAACTTCAAACATGTCATTGCTTAGGGCCCTTTCCCCTTTCAGAAGAATGTGGATTGGGAAACGCTGAGAGAGGAAGATTAGTCAAGCAGAAAGTTCTGGGTTGATTAAATGAATCCTCTTTCCCAGAACAAATTAAGAATATGGAATAGATAAGTCTCCCTTTCCATATTTCCAGTGATAACAGACGTGTTCTTACATAACCTTGGAACCACGTGCACTGATCCGTGCCCTTACACATTCACAGAGAGAACAACTCAAGAAGGTGTATCCTGAACCATTAAAAAAAAAAGAGAGAGAAGTGAAGTGTTTAAGAGTGAATTTGTCCTTTTTGACAGTAAAATCCAGGGCTGCCCAGCTTGTAGTCCACAGGCTGGGCCAAACCACTGATACCCAGTGAATCATAAACTCCTCCGGCTTCAGGACTGGGGAAGATGCAGCCCTGGAGCTGGGAGGTGAATTGGGCAGTGCCACAGCGAACACTGCCGCTGGGCAAAAGCTGGACACAAAAAAGATTGTGTCCCAGCAGGACACAAATGTGTCCTTCGGGTTTGAGTCCCCCTCGGAGCTGGCTGGAGCTGTGAGGTAAGGGTAAGGTCAGGAAGGGAGGATAACTCTCGGTAAGCCTGGGAGGAAAGCTTAAAACAATGCTGTAGAAAGGAAAGGGGTTGAAGATCAGGTGTTTTTTGCCCCTAACTCCTTTTCTTGCTAATTGCTGCCACAGGACTTCCCTGCTAATTTCCTTTTACCTCATCTCTGGGCAGTGCAGCGCTGCCTGGCCAACATGTCTTTGGGAGAGAAGGAAACAAGAAATTATGATGTTATCTTTATGGGCTGGTTGGATCCCAAAACATCGCTTTTTCTGTCCCTTGCTTCCTTTTTTTTTACAGTGGACTTTGTGAGTAAAAGCAGGAGCCTTTGGTGGCCCCAACTCCTCTCCCCTGGGCACAGGGGCAATGCCAGCCAGGAAGTGGAATCCAAGAAGCTTCACAAAGTGTTCTAAGTCCTATTTGTGATCTGCTGTGAAATATTTAACTGTAAAACCCTAAATACTTGTGTTATTACCTATTTGTCCAGCACAAGTTGTGTGTGTTAGATTGTGGAGTGAGAGGTGTTTGTATCATAGGGGCAATTGGAAATCCAGCTCTCCAACTCAACAGGAGTTGAGTTTGCCTAATTGTACTTCAGGCCACTGAACAAATCCCTCTAAATATTTGTTAATTACTAAATTGTTCTGCTCTCTGAGACAGTAGAAGCAGAGACACAACAAAAGCTCTCCTGTTGCTGTACAGAAATTTCTATGGTTTCTACAGCACCTCCCTTCAAACCGATGGAGAGGGATGGAAAATGTTTACTGAGGAGCTGTACAATCCATTCCGTGCAAATCCTTCTGAAGTGTCAAATCTGCCAGCACAGAAATAACATTTTTATTCTAAAGAATGGAGGTCTGCAGGTGAGGAAATTCGTTTGGAAGACATGGATGGAGATTTTGATTGTTTTTCCTTGGTTGTTGCAATGCTCAGCCTGGCACAGGAACTTGTACAGACAGTTGGAAGCTGTTGCTGTTATTACCCTGAGCTGTGAAGTGAGGGATGGCTGAAGAGCAAGTTTATATCTCCCTTTGCTCCAGGATGACAGTGACCTCTGGCAGAAATGTGAGAGAGATGCATTAATCACTTCATCAAGAAGTGCCAAAGTTCATTTGCTTGTGCCTGAGGACCTGTCTTCGGTTTGGGTATCATCTGTCACATAATTTACAAACACAGAAAACCAGACAGCCTCTGTCTTGAATAGATTATGATTTTAAATAGATGGGACAAAAAGCAAGAAGAAATATCACATGTGGCCACAACAACAGTAATTTTATTTTGGTCTTTCCTGGGGTGAGGGGGAATGAATAAATTGAGGGATGTGTGGGAGGGGTTAGAGCAAGTAATCAAACAGCATGAGGGAGATAACATCTAACAAAACCTATACAAAATGCTGATGAAAACATTCTCCACATGTCTCTGCTTTGGCTGCTCCAACTTGAAACCCTGTCTGGCTCCACTGCAAAATTACTGAACATGGCTCTTTGAAGAGCATGAAGGAAAATCTGAATTCCAAAATGGTTCTTCCAGATAAGACTTCTGCAAACTCCTTTTCAAAACTCTGAGGGCAGCCAGGGCCCAACAAATCTCATCAGCTCCTAAAAACGTAAAGGCCCTAAAAACGGTGATCATAGCGGACTTCTCTGACATCAGCTCTGTTACATCATGAGCTGGGGAACCACGACATGTGGAGGCACTTCTCAAACTGGTCTCTTATGGTCACTTGGCTTTTGGAGGTGTGACCATTTATTGAGGTACAAATCTTCTCCTTAAGCTATTGAGCTAAACTTTTACTTCAAGCAGTGCAGCTCCCAGGCTGCATGTTTCAAGCTGATGAAGTCAGCTTGTGAGCATGTAGATAGGAAAAAAAAAAAAGGGGGAAAAAAATAGTTTTATGAATTCAGTGAAAAAATATTAACAATTTCACATGCAGAGTTTGGCAGACACTTAATGCTCAGGTGGTTTGCTGCTACAATATCCTTATTTCCAGCGATGTCAGCAAATTGGGATGGAGAATCACTGCAACACTTTTACTAGAATCAGAGCATATTAGGAGTTTGGAAATAGAAGAAAAGAATTCTGAAATGCCTAGCTCTTAATAAACACAGATCCTGTGTCATTTTCTTAGTTAAAAATCTACCAGTTACACTGGAATTTTATATATATATAAAAAAAAATTGAGCTGCTACATTTCTTGTGACCCAAGCTGTGAACTTCGTTGTCGCAAAAATCCAACTTGTGTAAATAAAGGTTGTCATTTTTTTTAATGATGGCAGTACCTAATAACAGGTCAGTCTCTTTACTCATCTTGCTGGATCTGCTTGACTGCAGCGAGTTCATTTCTCTCTGGATTGACCATCCCAGCTTTCCCTGCCTCCTTCCCTGCAGGTCAAGCGCAGTTAGTGTTTGTCATTAGCAGATTGTTAATGAAGGATGGTCTGGAGGCCATGGTGGAGGATGGCGTTACCAGGGTGTGTCAGAGGTGGAGACCACCCACCCCTGAGGGTAGTAAATACCTGAAGATATTTTCCACCCTGGAGATGGAAAATGTAGGATGGTAGTGCTGTGGAGTCCTTACGGGTTTGGTGCCAGAAAAGCGGTGGCAAAGAAACAAGCAAAGCAGCTAAACAGCAGCTACAAGAATCGGATGTGCTTGCATCGCCTGGGTTTTCTTCCCCGCAAACACGAAGGCTGTGGAGGAGCCCTGGAAACGAGCAGGTTTCCCTTCTCCTCCCGCTGCCTGCTGAGCTGCAGCACCAGGCTTTCTCTCCGCAGCGAAAGCACCATGTGGTAAAGAGCTTGTGCAGAGACACTGCCCTTTGCTTCTTGTGGGGGACCAAAAAAAAACAAAAAAAAAAAAATAAAACAAAAAAACACAAAAACAAAACAAAAAAAAAAGGAGCTCCTGTTTTACGGCGGCCTGGAGGCTGCCAGGGCACCAGGAGAAGCTGAGGGCCTCAGCTTCTCTCCTCAAGTCTGAGCCTCCGCTTCACTTTTCCTCTGCGCTGCTGGGGAAGTGTCAGGAGTGGATGAGGCACGTGGCAGATCAGAGCTGAGCAGGAGCTTCTCTCACTTGGGCTATGAACAAGTTTAGTGCTGACCCCAGTGCTTAATCAAAATGGGGTTTTAATATTTCCACAGGTTTTGGAGCATTGTCAGCAGCTGCCGACATGAAAATTATCATCACAGAATATCACAGTAAAACCATTTTAAAAAAATTATTTTCTATATCAACCCCAAGCAAACCAAATTAAAACTGCCACAAGAAAGACTGGGATTCTTGACTATTTCAGTTCTTAGTTTAATTTTTTAACCTTTTTTCTGTTGTTGTTCAATCAGGCACGAATGCGCTTGAAAAAATACTTGACAAGATGAGACTTGCAGGCCATTTCAGGAAGCGCGTTCCAGGTAGGCCTTGGGGAGCTGCTGATTAGCTTTTATCAGCAGCTGTTACTCATGCCTCGGCCACATCTCCTTGCACCGAGCTGCTGCTCCATCTGTCACGTCCACTTTTATGCCAGATCCTGCTGAAAGAAGGTTCCATGTGAGGGCCGAACGTTCAAACACAGGGGATGAGCACTGATGCCCTGACTCGGGTTTGCTCCTCTCTGATCAGCAGCTGATACTCACCTCTCATCAGGGGGTTCCACACTGTTAGATTTTCGTATTTTGTCTCCTTCCAAGCCATGTAAAATTGTGGCTGTTGCATTTAGGGATGGTGGTCTCTGCATTTGGATGAGATATTAACAATTACGATGTGATACTGACATGTAATAATCATAAAGGTGGCACTTGCAAAAAAGACTGTAAAACTTTCTTTCCATTTCTAGCCGAAAATTCCTGCTTAATGGCGACATGAACAGATTTAGAAATCTCCTCTAGCTACCTAAGCCCAAACATCAAACCAGGCAGCTGTTTCTGAAATGTATACAACGTTCTGTCTTGACAGTTTTCTTCTGTGACTGGACTGAGAGTTATTCTGTGTCCGTCCCTTGTTGAGCTGGAAGTGCCATGCTGGCAGACCTGAACTGCGCCACTGTGAGGAGTGAGAAAGGTTTTTACGGAGCTGCATGTGTTGTTTTTCATATACACTGAAGGCCTTTTCATTTTCCAGGCCTCCCCAGAATTAAATCCCGTTCGATTCCCTATTCAAGCTTCCATGTAGTATTTGAAGACTAATTATTGAGCAGGCTCCATTTATTCAGATTGGGTTTTTAGCTGTTTTCTGGCTTCGGGAGCACACGTCTCACATGCAAGAAAATATCCCGAGGAAGCGACAATGAAAGGCGTAACTCTAAAAGATGGGACAAACATGGGAAGGTATCTACAACATCACACCTATTCTTCCTGTCTGTAGCACAAAACTCTCACCCAAAGAATCATGCTGGAGAAAGGATTTCAGCGCAATGTTTTGGCGAGTTATAAAAATGTGATAAATCTTCTCCATCCTTTTCTTGTCTTCCTGTTGAAATGTAGAACACCAGCACGGCCTAAATCCCCGAGGATAGAGCCAGTTCTGCAAGTTATTACCTGGGTGTACTAAATTCTGATGGCCATGCAAAGAGGTCACTGAGTCACTGATAGAGCTGTGATCAAAACCTGTATCTCCCATTTTTACCTGCCATATTATAATTTTTATCCTAATTTCTCCCTCTCTTCTCAATGCCAGTATGAAAAAAGGTGGGGCAAACATCAGACCTCACACAGAGCAGGTCCCTTTCAGAAGCTCTAAACCTGGAGATGCTTTTCTCGTGAACATTAAGAAGTGAAAGGGTTCATATTTTGAGCTGAACTTTTTTCAATACATTTTTTTTTCTTTCTGAAAACATCCTAAAAAAATAGCTGGTTTTCAACTATCTATTATGTTTGCAGTCTATTCAATCAAAACAGAGAGCAGAAATATTTTTTATCCTCTTCTCTCCTCCCCTCTAAAAGGGAGGGTGAAGTTGTCAGGTTTCTTTACAAATAAGAGTACCTTTCTTCTCCAGTGTTTTTCATTTGGGCACTTACAATTCAGACATGACTGTGTTTTGCTTCTGCTTTCTTCTGTACCAGATTCTGTCTCCTGTCCTGAGTTTCTGTCCCGGTACCTCTGCACATTCCTGATACCTCTGTTATGTGGTGAAGTCTGGACACTTTAATACCGTGTCAGCCTGGAGGAGCTGCCTGGAATCCATGGCCTTGGGTTAATCCCTCTGCTTTTCACCTTCCTTTTTGGATAACGTTCATTGCATCCTGTGGCACACATGCCTGATCCCTTGGAGGTTGGGTTAACAGCGGTGGGATGCTGCCTGTGGACAGGCCTGGGGCTGCAATGCCCTTGCAGCCTCCGCTGTTTTTGCTCTGGTAATTGTGCCTGCACTCTCTGCCTGCTGTTTTGATCCCGCTGTTGCTATTGTTTGTTGGAGACCCACGCTGCCTCCGTGCCCAGCCTAAATTCCATTGTACCCACCCCACGGGCCTTTTGTGCAATGCCAAGCCAGCAAGAATCCTGGCACCCAGCTCCTCTGTTGCCCCGGGGAGGTATGTGGGAAAGGCAGCTCGGCACTCACTGGGGACAGGGACTTGGCACACGCTGCCCACCCAGCGCCTTCCACTGCACGTCCCCTGGCCTGAGACACTTCTGCTTCAGGTGCTCCTACATTCGTTTGCTGCGTGAGCCATCGAGTTCTGTTTGCCAGAGCAGCAGAGGAACGCAGCCGCTGGGATTTTATACCCTGCTTTTCACACTTCCAGCAGCATGTCCTACTAATGTGTTATTTGTATTACAGGAGTCCCCACAGGCCTTGCTCCACATCTGAATCCCATTGTTCTGGCGGTGTAAAAACAGAGGCGGAAACAGTCCCCAGCACAGAAAAACTTACAGCATTTTACTGTGGCTAAAGGAGGATTTAGGACTAAAGGAAGATTTAGGAGGACCTCAGCATCCAAGGCTCTGAGCGTGTCTAAGATCTTTCAATTCTGAAGCACCACCATAGTCTTGAAAAAGGACAGGCACCAGGCAGAGGTCACAAAGGGTTATCTAAAATAAACAGAAACCACTCTGTGCTGAGCCCTGTGCTCCTCCAGAGACTCAGAAATACCCAGAATGAACAAGCAGGAGAAAGCCAGGCTAGTCCAGGAGGATGAGAGGAGAGGTAGGGTTAATTTCGCTGGGACAGGTTGGGGGAAGCCCCCAAAAGAAGCAGAGGTGGCAGCTCAAAAAGGACAGCAGCTCCTGGCACACGCAAGGACCATAAATTTCAAATGTCTGCACTGGGAATGTTTTGTGTTACTCTGCTCTCGACTATTAATATCAATGACATTTTTCTGTGTGACGGTTTCTCTTCCTGACTCACACAAAAGAAGACAGGCCACACAGGATGTCTTCACTTGGGGATTTTCTCTCCCTTTCTTCTGTTTTCTCTCCCAGTTTTTATCATTGGCTTTAGCAGGCCATTAAAGGGTGATGATTTTTTTCTAGAGAACAAGTATTAAATAACCAAAGGCTTCCTAAGTGCAGGACCAGGTCCTTCGGCTGACTGCTGCTGTGCTGGTAGTCTTGGTCCCTGCTTTTCCTGACCCATGCCTCTGCTAGCAAATCTCTGTGGGGCTCCAGGACTTTCCATTTCACACTTAGAATGCTGTCGTGCTGTTGTCAAACAGAGAAAGAAAACCCAATTTCCCCACTTTGATTCAGGGATATTAACAATGGGGCACAGCCCTATTCAGAGTTCATTTTCTCTCCTATCCGTGGATTTTAAGAGCCTTGGTCTGGCCAGCGTGAAACCAAGCCCATCACATAGCTGGAAGGCAAAGATGTGCTCCCTCCACTTCGAAAAAAACACTCCTGGTTTGCGTTTCTGCGATGTTATTTCTTGTATAAGCCTCTCTCCGGTCATTCTTTACTGCCGAGCTATGTTGTCCATTAAACCCCGGAGCGGGGCGGGCTGGAGCCCGGAGCCTGCTGACAAGATCCCGATCTCAGGAACATTCTGCTGGCACCGGGGATGCTCCCGCGCTGCCAGAACGCGACGCAAGGCGACTCCATCGCAGATAGGTCACACAGTGTGTCTTGGACTCCATCCCCTCCATCTGTTTGCCATAACCATCCCCTCCCGCTCCAGGAAAAAGCTTTTTCTGGAGTGTGTCATCCTGCTGTAGTCTCCCGGCCGAGCGCTTGGATGGCCCCGGGCCACTGCCCGGCGGCTGCTGAGGGTCCGTGCTGAGCTCAGCGCCCCGGGAAGGGGAGGAACAGCTCCCAAAAAACCCCAGCACAGCGCTGGGGGCGCGTAAAATTTTAAAATGTGCATGGGGAGCGTGGAGGTGTTCTCTCTTCTTCGTTTTGTCTTGTTTTCTTTTCAGGTGTCCTAGGGCTGAATGGTCTTAACGTAAGGAAAAGGAATATTGCAGCTTCTCTGCTGTGGGCGGTTGATTTCCATTAGGGTGTGTTTGGGATATTTGGAAGATTTAGAACTACAATTAGAATTCGAGTTCATTAGAATTAGAATTAATTCTGCTTTGTATTGGGTACTGTCATGGAATAATAAATGCTTTGAATTGGGAGGGAGATTTTATAGCGCTGTTCCAGAGGTGTAGCTCGTTAAACTGTTGGAACCATTTACAGATTTGAAGTGAAGTTAAAAAAGGAATATTGCAGAATATCATCATCCTTTGATCTCAATGGCCTATTTGACCCCCATTCTGTTGGATTATTTGTTTGTTTGTTTGTTTGTTTGTTTGTCCCTCCCCCAGCAAGAGATATCTTTTAATCTTTTGGCCTTCCATGCGGAGTTACTGACCTAACCAGGGTTTTCCAGGTACCCTCATGTACTTGCAAGACCAGCAAAAACATAGAATTACTGACAGTGGCAGAATTACTGACTTATGACAGACTGTGTGAGACCTACACGTCACATAAAGATGTGACTGGAGTAGAAGCAAAGGCGTGTGGTTAAACAAATTTAAGGGAAGTTTCAAATTAGAGCCTTGTCTGCAATGAAGGCTCAGCTAGATAAAAGGTGAGTTTGTTTGCTGTGGGTTTTTTTCATCTATTTCACCATTTTATAAATTGATTAAGCTCAGTAAAAACGAAACAGTTCAATAAACTCTGTCATGGAAAACTCTGTGGAAGCTTGTTTTTTTGCTGCAAAATGCACTTCAGGGTAGATGACACTGGAATGATACTCTTGAGGAGGAAGTCTAGAAAAAACATAGAAAATCACATGGGTTGATCCTGATATCCTCAGTGTAGTTTTATCCCGATTTCAGATGTGAGTCCCCTCTGAGAAGTGAAGGTCTGCATGTGATTTAGGTCCCATACTCTTTCTGAAGATTTAAAATGCTCTGCAGGGCAGTGAATGCTCCTTAAACTCTATAAAACCCTGCTCCCTGGCAGAATCCAGGGCAACTGTCAGAGGGACTGTTTATTTTTGTTTTATTCTAAGGCATAGTAATTGTTTGGCTTCCTGTTGCAAGACACCTGCATACATTGTGCTGCCCTACTGATTCAAGGCTGGGCTCTAGAGAGGCCGTTCCTGCCTGCTTATGTTTCCAGTTCCCTGGGCATGTGTCTATGTTGTTATACCTTCCTCCCTATTGACTTTTTTTCCACTAATTTCTCTGCTTTTGTTTTTCCAGAGCTGAATCACCAAAGTTTACATAGTCTAGAAAAATAGATTTCTAACTCAGACCGTCCTGCCTAATAGCTTGCTGTCTTGTGTTTCTTTTTTTTTTTCTTTTTTCTTCTCTCTCCCCACATTTGGCAATGCCTCAAAACCCGTGTGCCAAGCATTGTATAAATAGGAGCAGTCATGGTGGTGCCCTGAGCAACTCACGGTTTAATTAAAGACAGGAAAAGAAGAACTAAGTGTAAAACAATAGGAAAGAGACTGAGGGCAGCAGTAAATATGTCATGGGTTTAAAATAGGCTCGATGCGCGCAGTTGGTGCAAAGCTCCAAATCTGAAGTGCAAGGGATTTGGCACAAGCTTTCCACGGAACCAAGTGACCCCTCAGCACTTCCTCTGCCTTCCCTTCTTCCCTTGGCCACTTGTGTAGAAGCTGCTCTGCTGCTTGCCCCCATGCCAATCAGAGAACATAAATGAATTACAGCAGCAGCAGTCAGGAGGGCATTTCCTGAGGTATTGGCCCTGCTTTAAGCTTTGGGGGTTTTGAGTAAAGAGTATTTTCAGCTCTTGCATCCCCTGCTATGCAGCTCAAGCTCACCTACTGTGTATGCCTCATATGGAACAATCATAACCAAAGCTTACTAGGTTCCTTTTTTTTTCTTTGTGCTTGAGTGGGCAGAAACTGGAGATGTCCTGGCGTGGCCTCTCTCCTCACAGCCACTCTGCAATGGCTCGGCAGCCTTCTGACAAGTCAAAGCTGCTCTCCTTGGAGGGACTGTGGGGAGATATCAACATTTCCCCGCGCATTTCTCAGCCGCTGATGGCCTGTTACCTGTCCCCTGCCAGCCAGATTGAGGCAAACGCCAGGGTTCACTGTTTCAGCAAGGGATTGGTGTCTGCGCAGGGAGTACGGGGGCTTGGAGGGGAAAGGCAAGACAGAGGAAATACTGGTCCTCCCCCTGAGCCTCCTTTTCTCCAGGCTGAGCCCCTCCCCAGCTCCCTCAGCTTCTCCTGGTGCTCCAGCCCCTTCCCCAGCTCCGTTCCCTGCCCCGGACACGCTCCAGCCCCTCCTTGTCCTCGTTGTCATCAGGGGCCAAAACCAGACCCCAGGTTTAAAGGTGTGGCCTCAGCAGTGCCCAGCACCGGGGACAGTCACAGTCCTGCTCCTGCTGCCACATCATTGTGTGCCCAGGTGTCCTTGGCTTTCTCGCCCACCTGGGCACACCTGTGCTCACGTTCAGACACTATTTCCAATACTGGGGGAAAATAAATTAACAAAAAGCACTTATTCTATTCTCTTCAGGATGGATTTTTCAAGGCTCGGTCTTACTTTTGGCACCTGACAGATTTGCTGCCTCAACATCAGTACCCTAACCAGAGCAAGGGTAACAATCTCCTACTCCAAAATACAAAATCTTGCGTGATATCTTTTTGCGCCTAAATGAAACACCACAACACTTAGATACATTAAAAGTTTCCGTGTTAAAAAGATGGCATTAATTATTGCAGTGCCTCCTCAGGTCCTGAGTCCTAGTTTCAGCCGAAACAGAGTTTGTTTTCTTCCTGGTAGCTGACACAGTGCTGTGTTTTGGATTTGATATGAGAATAATGCTGATACCACACTGGTGGTTTCGTTATTGCTAAATAGTTCTCACCCTAAACACCAAAATCACTGATCCAGATGGAAATTCTACTGTGCTTATCTGACACACGGAGAGCAAATGATGACATCATCTAAGATACACAAGAAACTTGGAGTAAAATAAATCCAAGGCCAGCTAAAATCTGTTCTCTGTGGAGCAGCTACTCTGCTGTGAGCAGTTGATTTCCATTAGGATACATTTGGGATATTTGGAAGATTAGAACTACAAATAGAATTAGAATTGATTAGGATTAGAATTAGAATTAATTCTGCTTTGTATTGGGTACTATCATGAAATAATAAGTGCTTTGAGTTGGGAGGGAGATTTCATAGTGTTGTTCCACAGGTGTAGGTTGTTAAACTGTTGGAAAATGGAACCATTTAAAATCTTAAAGTAAAGCTAAAAAAGACAATAACCTTCTGCCCCTGAGACATTTCTCCACTTTATTACCCTTGAGGGTTTTTACTGTAGTTGTCTTAGTCAAAGATCTGAGTTGTTTTTGAAAGTTATACTAAATTTGCGATGTTTGTGTTCATAAATCCATTTCTGTGAAGAAGTAATGCATGGTATTTGATGGTGTTTTGAGCACTGAAGAGATAAATTTTGTTTGGTTGGTTTTTTTTTTATCAAGGAGGACAAAAAGGCCATCTCCGTATGGCAAATGAGCTGCATAATCTGTGCTTGCCTCAACTAGATTTTAGGCTATTATTTATATTTTATTCCACTGTGAGTTTTTTAAAATTTCTTCTTTTCATTCCATCTGGAGAAACACTGGTGTTAATAGCTGGCATCTGGATTTTAAAAAAGTTTTAAAGGCCAACATATTGACTCATAAGTCTTTGCCTTCACTCTTAATATGATTAATGTTTTCATTTTGTAAAGCTAACGGAATAAGGCTCACTCATAGAACAGATTAAATTTCCTGAAAGGACATGGAGATATCAAAAGTGAAAAAAAAGAGTGTATATTGAGAGGATCTTAAAAAGAGATGTCAATGAAATGTTCACAACAAATGAATTACAATCTGGCTCAATAATTATTTGATTTTTTAAATTATTATTATTTTTTTTTTTGGTGATGAAAAGATGGATGAAGAGAGAGGACAATCCAAGTGACAATATTTGTTTAAAGCAATAAAGGAGTAGATCAGTTACTCAGTGTTGTAAACAAACTGAGCTGTGCTCATCCTTTCTGTTTGATTTGAATTTTTCTGGCTGGAGATTGGAGAAAAAGCAAATTCCTGGATTAGGACAGGGAATTTTCTTATAATATTATTTCACAACTTTTTCAGGAGTAAAAAAAAAAAAAAATTACAATAAATAATTTCTTTTCAACTCTGAAAGGTTTTGAAATAGGAAGCAGTTCACTTCATAATACACTTGGACAACTCAGAGCAAATGGTAATTATACAGATATGAAAATCAGAAAGGAGATTTATAATTCCAAATTCACAACTACTTGTCACAGATTTTCCTAAGGATTTAGAATGAACAGATTATGTTTGAAATGATGGATTTAGTGATAACCTTGATAAAGTTTCAGGAGTTCATGGAATTTATTTATTACATCCAAACAACAGTTGTTGTTATGATTATATTAAAATTTTACTTAATATTGATGCCTACTTATATGTAGGCATCAATATTAAGTAAATTATTTACAAGCACTTGCGTAGAAATTTTATTTTCTAATATCTAGAAATATCTAGAAATAAAATATTTGATGTCTGATATAAGATGCACTAAACCAAGCAACTCTATCTGATTAGCACCCGATTAGCTTTTGGGTTGACATCTCGGTAACTAGGGAAGAAAACAAAGCATTGAAATAAATCACAGAATCCTAGAATGCCAGGTTGGACGGGATCTCAAGGATCACCTGGTCCAACCTTTCCTGGCAACAGCACAGGCTGGACAGGACAGCCCAGCCCCTTGTCCCGCTGAATCTTAAATTCACGCGGTGCTGGAGAGCCCAGCACTTCCCTGGGGAGGTTATTCCAGGGGCTGATTTTTATTGTGCAGAACCGTCCCCTGGTGACCAACCGGAACCTCCCCCGGGGGAGCTTGTGCGCGTTATCCCTCATCTTTTCCAAGTGACTCCCTTTAAAAAAGGAAGCTCCCCCGTCATTGCAGCCACCCGTTAAATTCTGGGATGTGGGGATGAGGCTCTTCCGGCATATCCAGGTCTCCCTGCAGGTTGGTTGTTCCCTCTGGAGTGTTCCCTTCCCCACTCACTTTGGTAATTTCGCTGCAGAAAAAACAGGTAACTGTGAGGAAAAGCTCTTCTTCAATGTACAGAATTGGCTGACCGTATTTTTAAAAATCAATATTAAAATGTAAAACTGCTTATCATCTTGTTTCTTTGTTTCCCAGAGCAGAGAGCAGTTGGAACTCAATAAAATGCACACCAACTGGCCTTAAAAACATTTCACATGGAGAAATTACTTTCTCTGTTCTCTTGGCTTTCTCCCCCAGAATGTAACCAACTGCCCTGTAAACATCTTTTTCCTTGTCTTCTCTTGCTACCAAGGTTTATTACAGAGATAAAGCAGAAGTCCAGACACCAAAATCTGACTTTTGTTCCCAGATCAACCACAGCCTTTTATGTGACCTTGGACCAGTCATTTATCTCAACTTCAAAGGCAATAGGGAGGATAAAATTAATCATTGTGGTGCCCTCAGATGCTGTAATGGAAGGGTCACTCTCTGCTACCAACTACAGTTTTTAGGGGGAAAACCAGACTGGAGTATGCTGACATAAATTAAAAATTTACTATCCCCTCCTTTGTCCTGCTCTTGCCATCTGTTGGGTTGCCGCCCAAAGCACAGGGAAAAAAA
>WBMY01011668.1:56205-68768 GCA_013397315.1 Donacobius atricapilla
AAAAAAAAAAAAACCAAGAAAAAAAATTGATTTATAAAGCCTTTTCCACTGAAGATGTTCCTAGATTTTAGTGACCTAGAAGAATGACCTCTTCCTGGAAATCCTAGTGGCAGAGGCTCTTAGGTATTGTAGAAAACTAAAATTTTCCATAAAACTGTGCCTGTGTTCCATCTGTTTGTTTTTACCTGGCTGTGTCCCTGTGCAGGCTCCAGCTCACAGGATGGAAAAGGAATCTCAGAATCTCACCTCAATTTTTCACTGGCAGCTTTTCCTCAAACACAAAAAGTGCACCTTTATTTCAACTGTATTTACAAAAGCAAGGCATTCTTATGCAAGAATGCATTTGTGTAGCTCCTTGCCTGTAATACAGCCTTTGAGTTGAAAAATAAAAGCATAGAGGTGTTTTCAGTGTATCTGGAAGCCAATCTTGATTTAAACCCAGACCTGTTCCAAAAAGAGCAGGTTCCAAGGTGATTTTTGGCTGTGCTGCATAAAGATGATAATAGAATTTCTTTCAAGCAACTTTTTTAGCTGAGAAGAAAATGAATACTTTTCTTTTTTCTTTTTTTCTGTTGTGTACCACCTTGACTTACCTAAACACCTCTTAAAGGAGACACAGTTCGATGCTCTCAGCATTAAAAATTGCTGAGCTTCTGTGGTCTGCATTTTGCAAGAAGGGCTTGCTAAACCAAGGACCTCGTGACCTTCAAATCACCAAAGCTGTGTTGCAGTCTTATGAAATCTGAAGCCTTTTATGGTTTGTTCTGAACAGAACGAGAGGCAGAAATGTGTTCTGTGGTGTGCCACGAGTGAAGTGTCGTGGAGGGAGAGGGGAGCAGAAACTGAGGCTGTCATTACTGATCTCTGGGATTTGTTCTGAGATATATGAAAGGAGCCCTCTGAGGGCTCTTAACTGAATTCATATAATGGTCACCACTGAATTAGCACAGAGTGGTTTGGGCTGGAAGGGACATTAAAGATCAGGTGGTTCCAACCCCCTGCCATGGCAGGGACACCTCCCACTGTCCCAGGCTGCTCCAAGCCCTCTCCAGCCTGGCCTTGGGCACTGCCAGGGATCCAGGGGCAGCCACAGCTGCTCTGGGCACCCTGTGCCAGGGCCTGCCCACCCTCCCAGGGAACAATTCCTGCCCAATATCCAAACCTCCTCTCTGTCCATTTGAAGCCCTTTCCCCTTCTCCTGTCACTCCACACTCCTGCAAACTCTCTCTCTCCTTCTTTCCTGTAGGCTCCCTCATTCCTTGTGAAAAGTCTGGCTGTGCAGTAGCAGGGATGCTTTCCCACTGACTTCGGTTATTAAGACCCCTTTTGTGAGCGCAAACCCACCACCCATCTCTGTGCTGCACCCAGCTGAGGAGCTGTCCCTTCGCAGAGGTGATACTCCGCTCTTTCCCATCCTTTCCTGGATCCCTGGAATGAAGGGGAGCAGAAAGGAGGGAGCTGTGATGAAGTGACTACATTGCCCATTGTCACAGGCAGACAGAGAGTGACGCTTTGCTGATCAGTGCGAGAGGAATTTTGGAGGGCAGAAGTCTCTGTGCCAGGGCCAGCCAGGGCTATTTCATGCTCCCCTGCCTCTACACTGATTTTGCTGACTCAAAACCTGCTAATTTTTTCCATTGAAAAGGGATGGCTGATTTTTTAATGCTCTGATGAAATTGTGTGAAAGTATACCAAAACTACTTGATTGATTAGATGGCTTCTTTCCCGAGACTTTACATTTTGGTGGAGACCTCAGTCCATGTCCAAAGAGAGATCACTTGTTGCCTGACCCTTTGCTGCTCATTTCTCTCACCTATCATTGTTGCTTCCAGCACAAAACCTTTCGCTTTTACTTTAATGAGACTTTTTTCCCCCCCAAATCAGATATTTCAGTCATTTTCTGTGAACATAATTACAGTGCTCTTTGGTGAACAACATGAGCATTAGCAAGCTCCTAAAATTCAGATAATATGGCAGGATTCACAGTGCTATCTCTTGCCAATATTTTTATTATTCATTCCTAGATTTTTGATGCATGAAAAGACTTGGGGATGAACATTCTTTTCCTAGAGTCAAGGGTGTAAAATTATTTTAATAAATAATGACTGGACTTGTATCTGCATCGATCAGAGGTGTAAAATGCTGCCCTAACTGTTGTTGGAGCTTCTGCACGCTGAGTATGATGGGGGACAAAGCTACTAAACACCATCTTTAAATGCATAAACAAAGATATAATTATTCAGCAGAATTCCATCACAATGCCAATTTTCAAGTACTTTGTCACATCTGTAGATTATGTAGAAAATAATTAAGAATCTCAATTAAAGAGTGAGAGACACTCGAAGGGTCTGTACTAATGAAAGTGCCTATGAAAGCCCCTTTTCACTTTAGAGAGAACCTAACAAGGGAGCTGCTAGGTTTAGCTCCTAGAAATTAAATTTAAAAGAAATTACAGAAGTTGGTTTTCTGAAGAGCTGTCAGCATTTGCCAGACACCAATGTGACAGCATCTTGATTAAATTGCAGCTACACATTTCTTTTATTCACTGTTTTCTCTAAATCTTTTTTTTTCTCCACATTACTTTAAACTCTGGTGTCTGATATCCATCTAATGCTTGCATGCATGAAGAGTCTGAAATGTTTATTTTAATCACCACGTTTCTAAAGCTATTTATGCAGCTCCTCCAATGCTCCGTGGGGGCCATCACCCTGACTTTTCAAGCCATGAAAATGCTCCAGCGTAAGATTTAAAGCAATGCAGTTGTCTTTTAATAGCGTAGCAGGGAATGTGTGAACTCCAGGCTGTGCAACAGACCCAGTAACCCCACGGTCGGTGTGTTTATAGGCATCAGCTTTAATGGCCCGTTGTGATAGATGAGAGATATTAAAATCTCACAGTCACTGCTCGGTCATTTACAGTCCAGAGAGGGCTACAAGTGAAAAGGTCAGGCCTAGAAGAGTTGGAAAATCTGCTAAGCAAGCTCTGGAGCAGGGAATGGGCTGCTCCAGGGACTGCAGGCCACGGCTGGTTTTTCTGCTGCTGTTGTTGTTCCTGGCCCCGGGTGAGTTTCTGCACAGCCCAAAGCATTCAGGATGAAATATTCCCCTTTCTTCATGTCAAAATAAATGTGCACATGATCCACTAGAGGGTTTCTTTCGTTGAATGCATTTACCTGGTATGTTTACTAGAGAAAGAGACTTTTTCTGTTTGATCAGCCCTTTCCAGGCGGGCTGTTCAATGTGAGGGAACAATTTCCAAACTGGTTACTTCCCAATGTGCTGAAGCTCCTGTTACCCTAAAATGCGTTTTAGCCTCTGGGTCCTGCCACTGCCAAGCATGTGCTGCTGCCCCTGGGGATCAGCTCAGGTGCTGGCTCTGGAAAGTGGAGCATATCAAAAACAAGGATCCAAAAGGAGCACAGTCAGCACGGCCAGCCGCAGAATCACTGGTGAGCAAATATTTATGCTGCACAGAAGCGTCCATTTTATTTTTTAGCTCCCTGAATAAGGCTGTGTCTCTAAACCCGATCTGTTTATTTAAACAGTGAAAGTCCAGGAGCAGCTTGAAGCATGAGGGAGACCCCAGCTCCCCTTTCCCAGCACCCTGATGTCAAGATGAAAATGATGGAGGTAAACTGAAGCCACTTTTCCCTGCTTTGTCGTGGGATCCGGCTCAGGCTCAACCAACTCCGGGTGTGTCACCAGAGTGGGACCTCCTGTGACATAACTGATGCTTTCTGTATCTGCCTGCCCCTCGTTCTCGTTGGCCTTTGGTGGCTGAAAATGTGGGAACACCACAACTTTCCCTGCTTACAGAGCTGATAGTGATTCCTGTGAGAGCTGGGGAGCACTGCTGAGACATCCCTTTCCACGAGTTATATCTCTTTCAGAGGGGCCCGGGAGCTGATTACAACCTTTTAAGGTCTCTTTACTCTCGTGGGGTGGCACGTAGAAACCCTGGAATAACTGGGAAGAGAGCAGGATGCCACAGGAACAACTACTGACTGAACTTTTGGTTGTGCCTCCAAAGATACTGTTTTAGTGTATCCTGTGTGACTGAGGGACAGAAACCTTCTTTAGCTGTACTCAGATGTTTAGATTAGTACAAAACTGTGGTGCTGGGGATATGTTTGCCCTTCTAAGTTCATGCACATGCTGGTTCCTGCTTTTCTGTGGAGCAGCAAGGCACTTTCAGCGCCAGGCTTTGTGTTGGTTGGGAAACTCAAAAGTGCAGCAGCCCCAGCCACTGCCTTACATAAACCCTGTGCCTGTGCAATGGACTGCTGCCACTGTCCTGTTTGGAGCAGCAAGATTTCCTTTCTGACCTACTTTTCTGGTCAATGCCTCGAGCCAGGCCATCAGGAGCATTATTAGAACATTTTTTATCCTTCCCGTGCCACAAAGCTGCCCTGACACCACCCTGAGCAGCCAAGCAGCGATCCCGTCAGCCCAGAGGGATCCACGAGCTACTAAACAGCTCCCTTGCCTTCTTTTCCTGTGGATTCAGTGTGCTCTAGAGCAGGCAGGAGCTCCTCAGGGGCACAGGAAGGGCCAGGAAGGAATGGCGCTCAAGGATTTGCAGGTTTATGCTGAGCATACCCCAGCCACAACCACCTGGGATAAATGGATATCAAGGGGAGTGACGCCGGTGAAGACAGCGTGGGCAGACAGGGTTATTGAATTGTTTAGGTTGAAAAAGTCCTTCAGGATCCCTGAATCCAAGCTGTGACTGATCCCCTCCTTGCCACCAGCCCAGAGCACTGCACACCACATCCAGGCCTTCCTCGGACGTCTCCAGGGATGGGCACTCCAAACCTCCCTGCAACCCCTGAGCACCCTTTCCATGGGGAAATTCCTGCTGATGTCCAATGAGACCCTCCCCTGGTGCAGCTTGAGGCCTCTCATCCTGTCCCTTGTGGCCACCCCCCACCTCACTGCAACAGTTGAAGGAACACTGAAGGAATAACCTGGGAGATAAGGAGACAAAAAAGGAATTTCACAAACTTTGCAGTAATTGTAGAACATGAAACATGCAGCCTTTGATTACAAAAACTGTCATTTTTATGATTTTGATTACAAAACTCTTCATAAGAGCTGGATAGAGCGCTGTCATAAACAAATTTGCACCTGTGGAGATTTTCATGGAGTAAAAAGGGTAAGGATGGGAAAGGCCCAGTGGTAAGTCTGTATCTCAGCCTAGGTAGGTATTGAGGGTGGCAGAGGGCTGAGATCAATCCTTCCCCCCATGAGAGCTGAGAAGTCAGTGCCTCTTTCCGTCTCCCTCTCAGAGCTGTTCCAGAGAGCACAGGTACCCAAATCTGAGTCATCCTAATGGCATTTAATAGAAAACATCAATCCTGTGCTGTAATTTCCTACCCACAGCTTCTACTCTGTAATATCACTTTTTTTTTTACAGCCACCGGGTTAAATCACCCTTGTATTTCCTGGAGACTAAACTTCATGCTCTGTTCTGCTCGATTCCTTGCAGGATGGCTGACAGTGGGAGGGAAAAGCAGTTTCAGCAGGCTCCTCTGCGCAGGAGGAGAGAGCAGGGGATGGGAACTCTCCCAACAGAGAATCGCAGGGATGTGGTTTCCTTGCGGAGGGAGTCCTGTTAGGCTGAGACGAAGAAAACAACAGCAGGGGAGAGGCTCCCAGCCAAAGGCACACTTGAGGGCAGCTGATCCCGAGCACATCGTGCAGTGACGAAGGAGGCACGGCAAGGAAAGCGTGCAGGTGATCCATCACGTTTTGCCTGCCGCTCCTTCACGAGTTCTGTCCAGCTCCAAGAGTGCCGGGATTAACAAAACCTCCCGTAACGCTCACCATATGTGCTTTTGCATGCCCCGAGCTGCTGAGGGGTGTCCAAGAAAGCTGGAATTCGGCAAAAAGAGGCAGTCTCCTCGGGTGGCTGAGCAGGGTTTCACTGCCCAGAGTGATCTGTTGTCCCTCTCCCGACAAATGCCCTCAAGAGTCTGTGCCTCAGGGATCAAAGAACAGACAATTTTGCCATAGAGGTTTGGAGAGGTCACAGCCCCACGGTGGTATGATCTAAACCCGAGGCCTCGCAGCTCACCCTGGCCACGGGAGCATCGTGGCCTGGCTGGTTTTATCCTGGCACATGGGTGCGAGTTTGGACCTGATTTAGGTGTTACGATCGGACAGACTTAATGCAGAAATAAAAATCAAGGAGTTAAAATCAGACATGCAAGGATCTGGTGAAAAATGTTAACGGGAAGCGTCATGCACCTGGAAGCTTGAAAACTTTGGCATTTCTGACAAAATATTGTCTTTCTTTCTGGGACTTTGTAGCTACTCAGAATTCCAAGGGATGTTTTATTTTGCCTCTGTAACGTTTTTGAACGGTTTAGATCTCAGTACATCATAACTTCCACGTCCAGGGCTGTCATCATAATCCTGGTCATGACTTTGACATTGCTAATTTGAAAAGCCGGGTAGATTCTGCTGTTGTCATCCTAAATATTTCTGTAACAGCTTCCTGTGCCTTCCTGAGAGCCCTGTTGAAGGTGAGCCCTGCTGAAGGTAATCCCAAAGACCCCCAAATCCCTGCGCCCACAGACAGGTTTGTGGTGCTCCTAGAAATGTTCCTATTGCCCGAAAAAACATGGAATGTGATCACAGGGACCATTTCCCAGCTGCCTGCTTGCTTGTGGCACGTCCTGCAGCACAGTTTACCACCCGCGCATTTGTCTGGGGAGGTGCAAACAAATTCAGTGGAATAATCAGCGCTGGAAAAAAAAAAGAAAGCACCCACTCCCTGTTTCCCAAATTTTTTTATTCCGAGCTAGGTGTGTGTGTGTGTGCACGTGTGGTTTTTTTCCTTCCCCTCAAAACTGGAGTATTTCAGCAATCTGGGTGACAGAGTGAGCTCAGATGTTAGGAGGGGCCCTGAAAAGTTCAGGAGGGCAGGAATGAGCAGATGCTGGAGGGGAGGGGATAGGAAACACCACAAACTGCTTTTGTCATGAGAGTAACTCTCATGTGACAGCTTTTCCGCGATTTCTCTGAAGTGTCTGCTAACAGAGAGTGCCTTGTTCAGGAGGGAGAAACAGCCGTGCCTGCTGATGACCATTAGCTCCTAAACCTTGAAATCTCTTTTCCCTCCAGCATCGGGTGGGGCACTGTAGTGAGGAGGACAAGCTCAGAGCCCCTGCCCGAGGCTGGGTGATCATTACACGGATGCTTAATTGCCTCGATTCAAAAGGCTTTGAGAACCTTTGGAGGGCACCAAGTACTCTCTGTGTCCTGATTCCTTTCGAGCTGCCTTGTGAGAGACAGCATCGCCCGTCCACTTCTAACCTGGAGCTGTGCTCGGCCTCAAACCCTATTCAGGGGAAAGGACTTGAGGGATTAAAGTCGACAAGATCTGTCCACAAATACTGCTGGTTTTGACAGCTGAAGGGAGCTCATGTGGCTGCTTGTGTTTGCCAAAGAATAGGTATGAACTCGAGTCTTGGGGATTGAATGCAAATCGATGTTTTTATACAAAAGTAACTTTAATCATTCTTACATATTTAAACATATGGTGCCAGTCTGGTACCAGGTGTAATGGAGACAGTTTAAATACTGCCTAGGACAAGTTTAGGTAATCTGAAAGAAGTTTCGTAATTCTTCATCCTTCTCCTTTTCCTGCTATCCTGAGGTAAACCCTGTGGTTGTTTCCGACACCGTTTCACTTATTTCCCTGGTTCTCTGGCTGGGGACCGCCGTGGTTTGACACTGGCCCAATGCCTGGCACCCACGGGAGCTGCTTGCTCACCCTCCCCTGCCACAGCAGAGCAGAGGAGAGACAAAAATAATTAACAAGTTCTTAACCATGGTTAAGATTTCCTGGTCAGATTTCAGGAGCTCATGGAACACTCCAGCAGGGCCAGGGTCAGTAATTCAAGGTAAGACACAGGGATTGCTTTGGCCCTGGCAAAGAAAAAAACCTGTAATGAGAGTTTAGGAAGGGCACTCAAATGGCCCTGGGAAGGAGGTTGCCACAAAAATGAAGTTTTCTTCTTTCTCTATGTCTTACCTCCAGTCTTATTGATTAATCTGTGCCTGGGCAAACCGCAGTGTAAATAAAATGGGTGGGAGCTCCCCAGTCCAGTTTGGAAAGAGGTGACATTATAATCTATGAATTAACAAACGTTTTTCCACCGACCTGGATTTTTGCAAGGTCACCCCCAGCATCCCTTGCTGCTAAATTGGGAAGATGTGGATGTGATTGCTGGGGTGTGACACGGATAAGGAATTGTCTGGATGGCTGATTTCAGCAGCTCAATGTCCCAGTGGAAACCAGTAACAAATTTTGTCCCTCAGGGGTCCATACTGGACTCAGTACTATTTAATAACTCCACCAATTTTTTTACATACAGAAAGAGAGATTTTTTACTAAAGCCTGGAGCGACTGAACAAGAGATTTTTTTTTAATTTTTTTTTTTAAGAGCAGGTTTAATTTTTGTTTGTCATAGTAAGGCTTCTGAGACTCGGAAACAAGTCCTGAGTTAGTTGTTATTGCACATCTGCTTCTTTTGGAAACCTGAGAACAAAAAGTTATGCTCTAATTGAAGGTTCTAAGTACTTCTATCATTCACCAGATAAGCAAAGATAAATAATAAAAAAGCAGCAACGTTTTCAAAAATAGAATAATAAGAAAAGCATTTCAATGAACAAAACACATTGCATTTCTATATATTATTCTGAGCTTGATGTTTTGCTGAGAAACATTTATTTCTCTCAAAATTACTACACTTTACTTACAGATCCAGAAAGGAATAAAAAATGGATGTTGGTTTTTGTTTTTTTTTTTTTTCAAAACTTTATTTGTAAGTGGAGCAAAGTGATACTTTCACCACACAAGTTAGCATTGCAGGGCACCGGTTTTTAAATGGGGAATGTCTATCATGAAAGCTACTAACCCATGCCCTTGGCTAGAGTGAAAAGCCTGTAGAAAATTCATTTCTTTTTGATCTGGATAAAAAGTTGTTTAAACTGGGTAAAACTGTAATAGGGTCTTATGAAAATAAACAAATGAAGAAACTTCTGGCTGCACTACTATGATAAAAAAAAAAGAAGGAGCAAACAGAAGCTGGGACCCTTGGAGCTGCAGAGCTCTTCACCTTTGCTCTTTGAGTTGCTTTTTAGTATTTTGGAGAGGTTTTTTTGAGTGATGCATCTGAGCTTCTGTGAAATAATTACACTGATGGTTCTGGTTTCTAATGTAGAGCACAGAAATCTGCAAAAGCCATTGGGCAAATTCTGCTGAGTCTTTCACCTCAGATCAGCAACTCTCAGGTCATTAATCATGCTTTATAAGCTTTAATAGACTAAGTGTTTTAAAGACATCTGCTGAGTCTCAAAGAATAGAGTGCAGACTTTGCTTTTCTGAGATTTCTTTATTAGAGCAGCAATATTGTTGGGAGAGAAAAAATGACCCGACATAAAAAGGCTTGGCCTCTCCCTTTGGCTCCTGCCATGCTGCAGGAGAGGATGATCACACAAGTCATTTATAATGGGAGACTGAGGAAATTAAGCTCACCAGGTATTAAATATTCCCTAAGATAAATGCTTTGTCCCCATCATCACTTGCTCAGGCAGCTACTGTGTAAAGAAAGGATATAAAAAAAGAAGTGCTTTGCCAAATATTATGTGTGAATAAAACACAGTTTTGTCCTGCACATCATGCCTGAAAATCACTGCAGATGACTGGCCTTTTGCTTATGTACTCTCTTTTTCTGATTCAGCCTCTCAAACACATATTTTGGTGAAGGCTGCTTGCACAAAAAGACGGAAATTTAGTTTGCATTGTCTCACATTTTGAGTGATGCTACGCCCGGCTTGGAAGCTAATTCTGAGCTGGGTTAGTAAATTAGAAATACCCCTCTGTAAATACACCGTTGCACTTGCAACCTGTTCACTTGTAGTTATTTTTTTTCCAAATATTTCACTGTGGAGCTCCTCAGTACCACAGAACACTTCCACAATGGAAAGGAAGGACAGAGGTGGAAAGGAGCAAGCTCTTGGTTATGGATACAGGTTTGTTCCCAAACAAACAATGGCGCAGGAAAGGGTTGTGGGATGGTTTTGCCCATATTTGTGTTGATTGTCCCCTTTCATTCAGCGTTGTGTTGTTATGTAGATTCTTGTGAGGGGAATTCTCGATTAGGTTTTGTTGGCTGTGGAGGTTGTGTGCTGAATTTGGATTTTAATGACAATTCCTAAATGAAGCATCAGTTCCTTTACTAAATGCTTGTTCTCTACCCCCCTGCTTACTCCTCAGGAAGCACACAGGAAGCTGTTTGAAAGTGCTTTAGCTGAAACGTGTGAAATGAGGGAGAATTCTGCCTTCTCCCGCACTTTCCTGGGAAGCACCCCCCTTCCCAGGCTGACTGCCATCACAGCTGCCTTTCCATTTTCCAAACACACCAAAGCAGAGGCTGAAAGTGGGATGTCCCCACCAGGAAAGTTTAGGAGACACTTTCCTTCAGTCCAACTGGTATTTTCTGGTCATCAAACCCCGCTCCAGGCTGTGTTAATGGGGCAGAATTCCCAGCTTTGGGGTGGGACACCCAGTTGTGACTCTGCTCTCCTGGTACTCCTGTGGGAGAGTTCTGCTCCGTGGCTGTGGGGGAAACGTCAGCTGCTGGGATTGCTGCTCATTTCCGATATTTTTCTTACCATTCTTGAGCAAAGTGTCTTATGCTGAGTCAGATTTTTTTTGTCTGAGATGATTTTTCTTCCTGGCTTTTTCTACTGGTTAGGGGAAAAAATAAATAATACGAGAAACTTGCACGTAATCCAGAGTAATTTCCCCTTTCCTCTCCTCCCTGTGTTTCTCAGTTTGGTACCGAAGACACTGATTTCTCTTCCAGCCCTTTGAGGCCTGGAATAAAGCCAAGAAAATGAATGAGAAGGTAAACAGGGGCAAAGAAAAATAGATACATGATCAGGGACACAAAGCAGGTTCCTGGCAGAATGTGGAACTGAGCCCTCTTGCTTTCTGCAGAATCCAAGCTTCCCTTAAAAGGGAAACTGAAGGAAATAGGTCAACTCAAATAACATTAAATCACGCTGGACGAAAATGTATCCCACTCCTCTCTGAGATGCGGGATGACAGAGTTTTAAAACTCCATTTGCTGGTGAGCATCTGGGATGTACAAGGAGCCTCTCCAGGATCTGAGCAGTGTCCCTTGCTTGGTGTGACAGTTTTCCTAACTTTCTCACTCTATCTGCTCTCAGCTGTTCTGTTTCTTTTTTTCTTTTTTTTTTTTTTTAAGGAAACTTGAGTCATTGCCACTTTTTATCCTTTCCTTTTGCTGCCTTAATGGGATCTTCCATCACTTCCTGCTTTTTTTTTTTTTCCCTCTTTCCATTTTATGAGAATTTTATTCTCTTCTTCGAACAATTTCAACACTTCTCACCTTCTCTCTCATGGTAAAAAAAGGAAAGCCTTATGCTATAGCATTCTGAAATAAAACTCCAGAGTAACACTCCTGTTTCAGCTGCTCCTGCAGAAAGAGGAAGGCAGCTTTATTTTATTTTATTTTATTTTATTTTATTTTATTTTATTTATTTTTCATAAGTTGCTTATGGTCCTTCTCTCGAGTTCAGAGTTCTGCAATCATGCAGGGTACCCTCCAAAAATATTAGTTTCAAATTCTTTGCTGAATGTTTAATAAATGGCAAAACCATTTCCTAATGGACTTGGTGCAATAACATCTTTAACAGGATGAGTCCTGGGAAAGGTGGCAGAATTCAGGATGAATGACAGGAAAGAGAAAGGGAATAGTTTTGTCCTTAGAGAAATGATCAGGAAAGAGAGGTGGAAAATGGAATTGAATGGTATTTACTTCTTGAAACTAGTCTGTAGATAGATATGTAATAGACTCTCAAAAAAAATATCTAACTTCAGTGCAGACAGATGAAAAGTCTTTTTTTTTTCTCATTTCTTTTGGCTTCTTTGTCCATTAATGAATGTAATTTATCCACATAAATGGGCAGAAATAGATCAGAGAGTACTATTAACAATGGAACAGAAAACAGAAAACAGCACTGAATATTCCTAGAAATCTGAAGTTGAAAATGCCTGTTTAAAGCCAATTTTTAGGCCTACTGTAATATGATACTGCTTGTTGCTAATTATCATCCTGTTAATCTCCCAGCATTGGCTTAATTTGCATTTTACTATTTAAGACAGGCCTGCTAAAGATAAACAACCTTGCTCCAAAGATTTCCATAGCTGATAAATCCCAGCCTCATCTGACCTTCCTCAAACACCAGGATCTGAGCAGGTGCCTGACCAGAACACGAATTTTAATTTCTGCGAGGTTTAGCACAAGGGATTGAGTCCATATTCCCTGCCCGTTGTGTTTCCTGGAAGCAGATTGCGGATTTTATTATTTCCTGCATGTTCCCAGAGCCCTCAGCTCCCTTAGCCCTCATCTCCTGCCTGGGATGAGCATCCCAGAGAGACAGTGGCCAAAACCCTAACCCTGCGTTAAATCCATCTGTCAGACTCTGATGTGGCCCTGTAAATCTGATAAAATTATCTAACCC
>WBMY01011668.1:68886-87337 GCA_013397315.1 Donacobius atricapilla
CTGCCTTATTGTGATCTTTCATCACTTCCTGCTTTTTTTTTTTTTCCCTCTTTCCATTTTATGAGAATTTTATTCTCTTCTTCGAACAATTTCAACACTTCTCACCTTCTCTCTCATGGTAAAAAAAGGAAAGCCTTATGCTATAGCATTCTGAAATAAAACTCCAGAGTAACACTCCTGTTTCAGCTGCTCCTGCAGAAAGAGGAAGGCAGCTTTATTTTATTTTATTTTATTTTATTTTATTTTATTTTATTTATTTTTCATAAGTTGCTTATGGTCCTTCTCTCGAGTTCAGAGTTCTGCAATCATGCAGGGTACCCTCCAAAAATATTAGTTTCAAATTCTTTGCTGAATGTTTAATAAATGGCAAAACCATTTCCTAATGGACTTGGTGCAATAACATCTTTAACAGGATGAGTCCTGGGAAAGGTGGCAGAATTCAGGATGAATGACAGGAAAGAGAAAGGGAATAGTTTTGTCCTTAGAGAAATGATCAGGAAAGAGAGGTGGAAAATGGAATTGAATGGTATTTACTTCTTGAAACTAGTCTGTAGATAGATATGTAATAGACTCTCAAAAAAAATATCTAACTTCAGTGCAGACAGATGAAAAGTCTTTTTTTTTTCTCATTTCTTTTGGCTTCTTTGTCCATTAATGAATGTAATTTATCCACATAAATGGGCAGAAATAGATCAGAGAGTACTATTAACAATGGAACAGAAAACAGAAAACAGCACTGAATATTCCTAGAAATCTGAAGTTGAAAATGCCTGTTTAAAGCCAATTTTTAGGCCTACTGTAATATGATACTGCTTGTTGCTAATTATCATCCTGTTAATCTCCCAGCACTGGCTTAATTTGCATTTTACTATTTAAGACAGGCCTGCTAAAGATAAACAACCTTGCTCCAAAGATTTCCATAGCTGATAAATCCCAGCCTCATCTGACCTTCCTCAAACACCAGGATCTGAGCAGGTGCCTGACCAGAACACGAATTTTAATTTCTGCGAGGTTTAGCACAAGGGATTGAGTCCATATTCCCTGCCCGTTGTGTTTCCTGGAAGCAGATTGCGGATTTTATTATTTCCTGCATGTTCCCAGAGCCCTCAGCTCCCTTAGCCCTCATCTCCTGCCTGGGATGAGCATCCCAGAGAGACAGTGGCCAAAACCCTAACCCTGCGTTAAATCCATCTGTCAGACTCTGATGTGGCCCTGTAAATCTGATAAAATTATCTAACCCGGACAGAAAACAGAAGTAGTAGCGGTAATAATGGTTCTTCTTCTGCCGGTGACAAATCATACTGGCGCAGATGGTGGAGATTTTTTCCAGGAAAACGTACAGATAATATGGTTTGGATCTCAGGAGTGAGGAGCCCTGCAATTCTTTCAGGCTCATTTGAGTTTTATTGTTTTACTCTGAGAGCAGCCTTTTCGTTTCATGCTGAGCCCCTCCTTGCGTGAGGAGCAGCTTGATGGCTGTGCTGTGAAAGCTAAAATTCAGCTCTATGTTTCTGTGACAGCAGAGTGGCCTGGGGCTAAAGGTTCCTTAAGTGGAAAGTACATTAATCATTTTCCTTATTAGATGGGGCTTGTGGATAAATTTTATCCCCCGGCACTGATTAGCAGAGAGCTTTCCAGTGAATATTCTGTGCTGGTTGCATTTATTCGAAATAAATTCCGGTTCTGAAAAGCGCTCAGGGAGGGCGCTGGAATGAAGGGCTCCAGCTCTGGAGATGGGCAGCAGGTGGCACCCACAGACCAGGAATTCCTGCCTTGCTGCATCCAGCCAGGTGAGAATGGTTTAGAAAACCCGCTGGGACCCAGCTTAACACACATTTACCTTTCCCGAGTTACACATCTGGTGTTTGAAACAAAACAAATGGGATTTATCCTCTCTAGCAGCATTTGCAGTATAAAATATGCCCGCAAAACTTGCCTGCTGCCTTAATATCTGTATTAACCACTTTATTCATAGGTATGGTGCATAGATTAACAAGTCAAACAATGGAGGGGAAAAACAATTAGAGTGGAAGTGTGTTCCAGAGGCCTCTGGCTTGCCCAACCATCTGCCCCTTATCCCTGGAAAAAACCTTACCCAAACTCCCAAGCTGGGGAGGAAAGCCATAGCTCTGGCTGGTTTTAAAACATACAAAAATACATTCTGGAAATGAGAAGTTAAGGGGGACAGCTTTTCCCCCAGTTGCCACATAATCCTTTATCATTCAGTCTTTCTTAATCACCTCCTCACCTTGTTTGTATTTTGTTTGTTTGTGTTGTTTGGATGTGGGTTTGGGTTTTTTTTTTTTTCCCTGCAGTGGAAATAACTTCTTTTTTACACACAGATAGTTTTGTGTTCTGTTTTGATGATGTTAGTAAAGATTTTAAAAGGAGATTAGTCCCCAACGTACATTCTGGTATTTTAGAGTTTTCGAAGCTTTCTCACAGTGCGTTGGTGGCCTAAAAAAAATACATCTTTATGAAAAAAAAATTAGATTTTGATTTGTGGAATTCATGTGCACTAGCATGTACTTTTAAATGTGTAAAAAGTGTCTCTATCAGTGATGTGTGCAAATACGCTCAGTGACTGGTTTGTAGTAATTGACATTTCCAGGTTGTTTCACTGCAACAGGGCCATTCTTTATATAAATGCCTAACTTGAATCATGGAATGGTTCGGGTTGGAAAGAGCCCTAAAGAAAATCTGCTTCCAACCCCCTGCCATGCGCCTTTCACCTGACCAGCCTGGCCTTAAACACTCCCAAAGCTGGGGCAACCACGACTTCTCTGAGGTGATTTTTTCCCCCCCTTTCTCCTCATTTTGCCTTCTTTCTTAAAGATTTTGAGAGAGCAACATAAAACTATCACTTGAGTCTTTGTCTTCACTCCTGAATTCTTCCTTACAACATGTTTGCATTCTTGGCTCTCGCTCCTGATGTCAAACCTGAACAGTCATAAAGATCTCATTCAACAGGCGTGGTGTGAACTGCAGGTATTCTTTATTATTTATTCGTTCTGATCCATGGAAAATGTTACATGCAGTGATTTCTTGGTATTGCTTCGATAGTCAGGAGAAGGAAGAGCTTTTATTCCTGGATATTTCATAACTTGATTTGCATAGGGGATGACATTTTTTGGTCATGGCATTAGATCCCCGGACTGCTAATTTAAGTCTGACAGCTGTTGGGATTAATCTGGGTACTGCTTGCTTCTAGTCTTCAAGGCTGGATTATCTATTGGGATATTTGTTTTCAAACATTCATTGTGCTTTGTTGAGTTCCCATGAAGCAATGGTAATTAAACATTTGTGTGTCTGGCAAAGCAATTTGTTGCTGGCAAACACCTAATTTACTGGCAGGCAGGATACAGAGATTCATCTGGTTTCATGGTTGAATTATTATCATCTCTGAATGCACTTGAGGATGTCAAGCTTAAATTTGGGCCAGGGATTGAAACACCCTAAGCAGTTTCATCATGACTTTAGGAATACAACATCTTGTGGCGTTACATCCTCACACGGTGGTAAGAGGATGTGGCTTGCCCTGAGTAATTTTGGGAAAGAATGGGATTTCATTTTCAACAAAACTGAGAAGAGGATTTTCTGCTTGTATAACGCTAAGGTTTTCCCAGCAGAATACCTTCTGAATCGAGACGTGGTTTGTGAAACACAGGGAGCATCATGGATGATGTGCCGTAAAACCTGGGCTGTGCTCTGTGAATGTCTTCACAACAGCTCAGCTTAGGATGGCAAAACGTTCAGCATGGGGCACTGTGAGGCTTGCAGAAACCCTGCTGGAGTAGAGGGCTCACTCTGCTTCCCTCCAGTGGGTGCTGATACAATTCGAGCTGAAAACACTTGGCAGCACCCGCACATTTTCCTTTCTGCGGGCTGGAGGTGCCTCTGGAGGGGCAGAGCTTTGGGGGTTGCATCTGCCATCATGGGTTAGATATCGTGCCACCCAGGAGCAGACATCCCGAGGAACTGGTTTCCTACTATTTGTTAGAAATTTTGAAAATTACAAATGAAAAACTGGGAAAAAAAAACCAAACAAACCTGTTCCCTTGAAAATTCCTGCCATTAAACACTGGCCTTCAAATGTTCATTATAAAATTTTGTGTCTGAGTAAATTTCTCCACTCAGCATATCAAACTAACCCTAACTCTATTTCTTTGTGCCTTTTTTCCTCTTTTTGGCTCATCCCCTCACTGCTTTCATTAATCATTCTTCTGAATTGCTCCTTCTAACTGAGCCACCATCATTCTGACTTATTTATGATTTCTTTTCTGGTATTTTTAATTACTTTTGCTTTCCAGTGCTCCAATTCCAGTCCTCCTTGCTTTTGTTCCTGCTTTCCTCTTACCGCACCTTGCTTGCATTAAAGGCTTGCTGAGAGATTTTGGATTTACTCTGTCTTGAGTGTGCCCTTCCTTTTTTCTGGATTGATGGTTTCTATTGATTATGAGTGTCTATGCAAAATGAATATTAACCAAGAGCATGGAGCAGGGAGACAAAGTGAGAGTGGGGAGGCCCTGGCACAGTGTTCCCAGAGGAGCTCTGGCTGCCCCTGGGAGTGTTCCAGGAGAACACAACTCAGGATGTTCTGGGATTCTTCGATTCTATAACTCTACTCAGCAAAACTTGCTTTCAGCTAATTATCTGTGGCAGTGCCAGGGATAGAAAGTTGAATCAAGGTGCCAAGTAATTAATTTTGATTTAGATATTATTATAAAACAAGGGGAGAGCATGAGGCTGCCAAATGTAACAGGGCCAAGGATTAAAACATATGCCTTGGCACGTTTTTGGGGTGTCAGGAAAAAGATCCTGGTTTTCTTTTTCCTTATGTTGAGATACAACTCTACAGAGAGGATAATTCAGGTTTATTTTTTTGTTTTTTAAAAGGGGCCTAACATATGGAACTTCAATTACAAAGGGCTTTAGGGAAGTCAAATAATCTTTTGTAAATAAAGCTGGAGGAAATGCTGTTTGCTTCTGAAATGGTTCTAGATGCTTTCCTTCTGCAAGGATGACAAATAGGAATGTTGTTTGTGGAAACGCTCGGCCGTTTCCAAGAGTGTTACCGATGTGCAGGAACAAAAAAAGGGCTTGCTAGGATTCCTCGGAGTATGCACAGCACCTTATTTAGGCAAATTCTGGCTAGCCAATCATGCCTTGAGTGTGGAATGTACGAACAAAAGTGTGCATCCCTTACCTGATGTAAGGAAAAAGTCAGACAAGATTTGTTCAGTTCCACCTTCCCTCTTCATTCAGTCCATAACTATATTTTTCCATGGTGAGAAATGCATACTTTTTTTATGACTCACCGGAGGATTCACCTTTTTGAAAAAAACTGTTGCTGTATCTAAGCTTCAAGGCTTTTATTGTAGTTTCAGATTGAAGTTCAAGACTATTTAAGGCAATACAGATGTGTAATAAAAATTCTGTGCTTTTACGCAGAGGTGTGCAAACCCATTTCATTATGATCACCACTATAATCATCAGGGAATCAACATATATTTGGAATTTAACTTTTCTACTGAACTTTTTTGTGCTAATTAGAATGAGAAGTTTGCTACAGAATAGAGCTGAGCCATGGTCAATGTGGTTAAAAAAAAACTCCACAACAAATTAAAGAACTGTGAGATATGGCAAGATTTTAAGGCTCTGAACATTTCCTCTTTCAGGTGGAATGTTCATACAGCTCTGTTTAAAATAAGGAAGCCAAAGATTTTACATGGCAATTTGATGACAACCTGGTATGACTTGGCACTGGTCACAGGCAGCCCTTTGCTCTTTGAAGTAAGGCGGGCAGGTTTTTCTGCCCCCCCCAGACTGACAAAAATCTGGTTGGTGATAAAGTTGTTGCATGAGCATAAAGAGTTGATTCATGAAGCCAATGAAAACTCTGATTTAAAAGAGTTAACAAGTCTCCGACACGGCCCCTACAAAGGCTTTATCTGAAAGAAGAGGAAAAAAACCCTTTTGGAAAAGCTGATGTGTTTGTTCTTGAGGCAGCAGGATCATCACTTCCGTATTGCCAAGTCCCTGTCCTCATTCCTGGGTGTTCAACGTACATTTGGGTGATGAATCCCAATGAGCAGCTCTGTCAAGTGGTATCAGAGGATTTTAAGTTGAAGATCTGATGGATTAAAAACCATGAAATGCATCAGTTAAAAGTTCAGGTTCCAATTAATCTTATTTATTTATTGTCGGGAACAGATTTAGCAAAAAAAGGCCCAAACGTGTGAGCTTGAGATACCATTTTGGCAGCAGCTTTTTGTTATGCCAAAGCAAGAAACTAAACTGTGAAATTCACATTCCTTCTATAACTATTTAAACCTGAAGTAGTTCTTTCTGTAGGTGTATAAATTACCCAACCTGATAATGATAAGAAGCTGCTGTTGCTTACATTTTTAATTTCCCACTCATGCGCTGATAGACAAGGAATATTGCAATTTGTGTGAAAATTCTAAATCAGTTGTGGTTTTGTTTTATTTTGTTTTGTTTTTTTCAAAACAACTGTATTCTTTTAACAATGGGGAGCCATAATTTCCTTCACTGCTGCCAAAATTTTGTTACAATGAACCAGGCTGTGAATTGTGATCCAGAAAGTTGTACTTTTGGCAAAAATAGTTTTTATGTTGATGAATCTGCAGATAAACTGAGATGCATTTTGTGTGTGTGTGTATACTTTAGATCCCCTAATTGGTGCCCTATATAAGGATATTAATGATAGTGAATGAAAATATCAGGAAATTAATGAATTCTATAAGTTTTTTACTTTTCCTGTTTGAAAAAAAAAAAAACCAAAAAAAACCAAACCAGACAAAAACCCACCCAGTTAATAACCAGAGTTTGTAGAACAAATTATTCATTCCCATTTATAGGAAACTACCAACTAGAGCTACCAAAATCCCCAAAATGTCCATTTTCATCATCCATAAAACCAAAATGGGATTTCCAACCAGTTCCTTAAGAGAAAGCCAATCCCTTCCCGAATTGAATCACTCGAAAATTTCTCGAGGCAAATTTGTTTTCAGATTTGTTCTCTCCCAGGGGATTAAATTGGTTTAAATACTGGAAAGACTCCTTGGAAGTTTCCAAGTCTCTGCTAACACCATGAGTCAGATGTCTCCAGGTTGTGTTGTGCCAGATTTGATGTCAAATGATAATCCAGTGGGGTTTTCCACGAGACTTCCTAATGGAGATTCAATGGGATTTTACTGGGTAGGATAACGGGATTTTGTCTGAATCACCAAAGCCAATGCAAAAAATCTGGTCCTGTTAGAGGGACTGTTAGAACACATTTTTAAAGGCTTAAAATGGATAAGGCTCCTTTTCCCTAAGGAGAAGAAGTAAAATTTTCATTTCTAGACAGTGATATCAATGGTGAATGTTAATTAATTAATGAGCATGTTAGTGCAACCCGGAGTCCCTGCTCTGGGTGGTCTTGGTGGCCACAGTGAGCTCCGGCTGCTTCTCATTTTCAAATGATCCCTGCTCTCCAAGTCCAGGGCGTGCTTTCGCAAGCACGGTTGTTGCTGCTCACTGGAAATTTTCTGAGGAAGAAAGGAAGTGCTGCCTCATGGCTGGGTTTGGCAGGTCCTCCCTGGAATTAGGGAGCTGTTGGTCATGGGTGACCCAGTGACATCCGCCCTGGGACCAGCATCACTGGGTGGCCTCCGTGGCTGAATGAAATTTATCTTTTTAGAGCTTTTACCGGATTGATAAAAGATCCGACGAGCTCCCAGCTCTTGAGGATTTAGGGGGTTGCTGTGTTTATTTTTTCTTTATGTTTTTTGTCCTATTTGGGCTGACACCAATTCCAAGAGCTCTTTTTTTTCCCACAGGCTGGGAATCCAGCTTCTTTGGCGAGCTGCAATTGCTCTGCAGCCTGTCTCCCACGCCGCCGCGCATTCTTGAGCAGAACTGTTGTCTTCATCTGAAAGTGAAAAAAATTGAAGCGTAGATGCGTGAATTTGGCTTTGGCACATCCTCTTTCTTGCCCCGTCTTAAGTAAATAATAATTTCAACCACATGGATTCCAGTTTAGGAAGAATACATGAAGTCCATGTTTAGGTGAAACAGTGAAAGCAGAAGCCCTGCACCCATTATTCAAATATCTTTTAAGAGCAGGCTCAGAAAGTTTTCCAAAGAGGAATAATGGCAGAATTAAACCCCCGAATGGCAGCTGAATAGATGACAAGTGCTACTTCTAGCCCAGTCCTGTGGAAAACAACAAAATAATGGGAATATGGATTTTTAAACCATGGTTAATAGAATGTCACCTGTACAACATGAAGCTTGATTTTTACGTGAGGGGAGTAGATAGCTTCTCAGCTGGGAGCCAGGGAAAATTCATAGGTGCTGTCTTTTTCATAGAGTTTTTAAAAATAATCTCAGTTTCTATTAAATGCTGCTGTGTGTTTTACAGGGACAAATCTGGAGCAGACCTCAGTGACTTCTGCCCATCTCTGGCACCCTCAGCGCCCAGATAGGAAAAGGTGTATTGCTTATGTTGCTATCAACTTCTTTTTTTCCAGATAAGAAGTCACCCAATATCTCCCCTCATTTTTGAGAGCTGATATTTGAAAATTGCTCATAAAAGAAAGTTTAAATGGTCCAGGGGATTACTGGGTGGAGAAATTTCCAACATCTGTCTCAGACATCTCCAACTCACTGTCTCCCTCCTTTTTTAATTTTTTTTTTTAAATAAACACTTTGATTCTGAACAATATAAATGGATCCATTGTCTCGTGGCACCCGCAGTTGCAAGACTGACACAGAGGAGTTTGTCCTCACCAGGAGTGAGGTGAAGTCAGTGAGATCGTTGATGGCATGCACCCTGTTGGATTTGGCTGGCTCCCAAATGCACACATTAGCCGAGAATCTTTCACCTGATGAGGATTAATCGCGCTGGAATGTGCGGCAGCAGCAGGAGATGTATAGGAGCAGCTCGCTGTGAACGAGGTGTATTTTCATGTGGTTATGGTTTGTTTTGGTGTGAGTCAGACTGGCAGCGGTCTGGTGAGGTAATCTGCTGGGGAATGGGGAGATGTGACATCCCTCCCTCCCTCCCTCCACGCTCCCACCTGAGCAATCGCTGGATAAAAGATGGGCACAGCGTGAACTGATGGCGCTGCCTGTGGAGCTGTGTTCCTAGAAAGGAGCAGGATGGGTGCAGGCCCAGCTTATCAACGGGCCCAAAGCAGTGCTAGATGCAGACACTGCTAAGAGCTGTATTAGGAAAACGAGGCCAGCTGCGTTTATGCAAATGTTCGCCCAGCTCCTGTGCTTGGTATGCGCCTGTCACGGTAGGACATGAAATAGATTGACTCCATCGAGCTGTCAGGAGAGAAAGAAGATTTTATTTACAATCCCAACAGTTTCTTTTAGAACACGCTGTGTAAAAAGGTCTGTTATTGCTCCATGGCACTGACACTGCTCTCCATTGGCTCAGGAATAGGAAACAACCCCTGGGGACAGTTGTTCTGGCAAAGGGAACACTGTTTGCTGAGCCTGTGCTGAGACACGGAGAGAGATGTTTTGAAAAGAGAAACTGTTGACAGCTTTCCCTTGGGAAAGGAGCTGGCAATGGTCAGCGAGCTGAAATTCAGGCTCAGAAATACCGAGCCCACATGTGCCTGTGCCTCTGCCTCTCTTTGTCCCGCTGTTGGACTGTGGATAGACAGCAGCTTTCACGTGACTGAGACATCCTAGAACACCCAGAGCAGCAGCAGTGTCTGTCACAGGCTTCCCAGGATCACTGGACAGGGGAAAATGACTTCAAACTGAAAAAAAAAAAGGATTTAGATGAGATAGCAGGAAGAAATTCTTCACGATGAGCTTGGTGAGAGACAGGAAAAAGTTACTTGGAGCAGCTGTGGCTGCCCCTGGATCCCTGGCAGTGCCCAAGGCCAGGCTGGACAGGGCTTGGAGCACCCTGGGATAGTGGGAGGTGTCCCTGCCCATGGCAGGGGGTGGAATTGGGTGGTCTCTAAGACCCCTTCCAACCCAACCCATCCTGTGATTCTGTGATAACACCTAAATAAAATGATAGTGACCACAGAAACATCTATAACTACTGACTCTTCTGTCATGTTTGTGGCCCACGTTTTAATTGGCTACCATTATGCCCCTCTAGCAGGCACAAAAGAAGTTTTAGGAAATAGAAAACCTGCCCATTGCCATTTATTTATTTTATTTTCACAACTTCAGTGCTGTTCTCGTAGAAAATTGGAAGTTCTACCAGATTGCTGGGATTCTATAAATGGTTTGGGTGGACTTAGCATTGCCTTTTTTATGGAATGAGAGGGGAAATGGGCACACGGTGTGGCCACATGAGTCACAAACATCTGTCTTTGTGGGTGTCCTATTTGATTAATTAAAGTTTACAGCCATTTCAGCTTTCTTCACACCAGGCCCCCTGTACAGCATGTGAGTAATTCTGTACTTCAGGGCTTGCCTGGAGGTGACAGATTTTCCCAGCTTTTTCTCTTTTCGAAGGTGTTTGTCTTTCAGGCATGAAATTCAGAATGTGGAGGTTTTCTTTTTGGCTTACAGATGTCATTAAAGGCTGCCCCTTGCTGGTGGTAAATGTGGTCTTAAAAACCTGTGAGGATAACAGAAATAGGAGCAAGGGAGAGCAGCTCTGCCTTGAGCTTGACACATTTCCCACACGGTTTAGTCGTAAATTCTAAAAACAAATTGCAGCTTTTCTCTCTTGGGATGACCGAAAATCAGTAGCAGACACCTTTAATTCTCCCACATTCCAGGTAAGAGGCACAGGACTTTTCCAGGAATGGCTTCACTTGGTTTAGAGACTGTTCCTGATGTGCCAGACTGTAAATGTCAGGCATGGGCCGGGTGGTGATTGCTCTGCTGTGTCCTCCTGAGCTGTCATCAGTGTGAAATGAATGAGGATGTTTTGGCTCTTGCTGTAGTTCTGATTAGCTGAGCAGTTTTATGAATTCGGTAGGGTTTGTTGGTTTGGTTTTTTTTTTGCCTTTTTAAACCATTTCCATCCAGCACAGCACAGACAGGTTCAATTTTGCTGCTGAAATCTCCTCCAGCATTTTATTCCCTGAATGTACCTCCCTTTTTCTCCTGTGCTCCATGGCCAGCTGTCTTGATTTGGGAATGGTGCTCCTCAATTCGGTGCTGCCACAGAGACGCTCCAAACCTTAATGATTTCTCTGCATGACATCTGAAAATCTGTCTCACAGCCTGGTGCCTTGTGAATTGTTTTCCCTCTATTAAAATGGGGGGGAAAAATCAACCTTACAGCCTGTCCACAAACCAAAGAGTTTAGAATTTCTCTGTCAATAATGTATATTAAATATCAAAGAGCTTGCTTTCCTGAATGTTTCCAGAATGGATAACTTAACAACCACCAGATATCCTGCTTTCTCCTTCACTTGGAAGTAGGACAACTGAAATACAAAGTCAAATTTATTTGCACAGAGAAACCTGTTAATGACTGGCACCATTAGTCACCACTTGATGTAGAGGGAGTTGGTGTGGAAAGAGAAAGCAAATATAATGGGGAATGAGATATTTCCAGTCATTTACACAGGTGGCCTAAGCCTCGAGTGCTTCTAAGTGCCTGCATCACTGCACTTCGTTTGAACTTAGGCTCAAATTCTACTTTTTGTTTCCCACACATTATTACAACATTGCCAAGAAAATATTTGCTTTAATGCCCCCTTGTTTAATTCTCTGGATTTCCTTTAATGCACCCCTAGATCCTGACTAGGGGAAAATATGGAATCCTATTTTCTGCCTAGCTCTGTGATCGGTGCCATGTGCAGCCTTGTCTACCTGATTTCTACTCAGATACCCAAATATCTTCTCCTCAGCTCCCCCCAAATTAAAACTAAATCAGAGCAGCAATCATTTCCAGTTGCACTCCCAGGAAAAACTGAAAGCAATTCTGTTCATATGCTTCTCAACAAATGCTTGGGAGATGTTGGGAAGCATCGCTTCGTCTTCCAAAATGTAAACTGCTTTTCCAGCAGTGTTCTGTCAATTAACTGGCAAAGGCCTCATCCATCAAATATCCTCAGTGACCAGCTGGAATTTGCTGAAAAATAAACATTTTGACTCTTAGGTAGGAGTAAAGTCTTGGCCATTGGTCCAACATGTGATTGGGGTTATAACCCAGCACAGGCTCCCAGCAAAAATTCACTTTTTTAGAGAACACAAACCAATGTCTGCTTGAGTAAGAGCCTCTGATTTTTCCAGGCATCAAAACTAAAAAATAAAGGCCATTACTTTGGATTCTTTTCTTGGTTTTGCTCCAAATTTTCAAGAAGAATTCACTGAGCTCCTGAAGACCCGTGGTAGATATCCAGTCTGTTACCAGTGCTGATATCCAATGGGGGAATTGAGCCAAAATGGCTTGCCAGAAAATAGTTTCTGTAAATCACTTAAAGGTGAAGGAAATTTCTCCCTCTCCCCTTCATGAAATACCAGTATTTATTTAATGACTTTCCATCTCTTTCAATTTCTGCTGATTTCTTTGATTTACTACAAAACATAGCCAAACGTGGTCCTGAAACAACTGAATTTTCACAGTGAGAAAAAAATGAGGTAGAGAAAGGATTCAAAATAAAAATTATATTTTTTAATTATTTAATAATAATGGAAGCCGTGTCAAAACTATTTCATAACTGGTGTGCATTTATAAAAGAGCTTATTTTTGGCAATGTGAGACGTGAGATGTGTTTATATCCTGCTCTCCCCAAATTTGAATTGGATATTCTTGCATCAAGTGCACGCGTCATCTTCACTGGATGCATGTTGTCTGATATTTAGAGGTAGAGAGGCTGCTGAAAATCAGGTGTTGTGACTCCATGAGGGTATCCAAAAACCCCTTCTGAAGGTGCTGAATGTCAATGGGGTTGGAGAAACGTCGTTTAAAAGGTAAAAAATGCCTGAATGTGGGGTGACGAGCCTGAAAGTGGCGAGTGGCAGCTTTTTTTCTTGCCTTGTCAAATCCAGTGCAGGCTTTGAGAGACAGCCCTGCTGGCTGGACACATCTCCCAGGGTCTCTGGCAGCTCCTGGGCTTGGCTTGGTGCGAGCAGAGCTTTGTTGCTCCTCGCTCTGCTGCCAGGACACACACACGGGAACTCGCGTGTTCTCTGCCTGGCTGCTCCTTGCTCGCCCTCCCTTTCTCCCAGACAGCCCCTCTTCAGCGTTCCTGCCTCAAAGCTGCTCCTCTTTTCCCCCTTTTTGCCGGCCAGATGTGCCTCTGGCAGGCAGGGGCTCGCCCTTTTCCCTGGGAAGAGGTTTAGGTCCTTGCTGAGCCCTTTCCTCAGCTCTCTTAGCCACACCGAACGTCCTCTGAGAGATTTTCAGATTTATTTTAGCGCCGTGGGCAGGCCAGACTCCTGGTGATGTTTGCATTGGCTCAAATTAATGTGTTCTGCAGCTAAAAATTCTGGTAGCCATACAGATCTCTCTACAGGTTGATGTCTTGGCCACAGGATCAGTGAGGGCACTCTTTGCATAAAAACTTTCTCAAGTCTACCTGTCCTCTGTTATTTCCCTGATGAAGAAGACAAAATACAAGGATGTTGAAGGGAATGCAGGGGTTTAAGAGAATTCCCGGCTTTTTATTGCCTGAATTCTGATTCTTTGGGTGTATTTCGCTTCCTTTAGGCATCAGCTGCACTTCTGGGGACAAGAGCTTTTCCTCATGACCCTCCAGTAAAAACGGAGAAAACAAAATGAGTTCTTAAATTTAAGATTTTAATCCCATTTCTGACATCTCCCAGCCCAAAACTCAGTGAATCTGAATCCGTGCTTGCTTGTTGAAATCATGCAGGGATAAAAGAAAAATCAGGAAAAAAAGTGTCATTTGAAATGTCATATGAACTTAAGTCTTCAAGTTAATAACTCTGTCATGGGTAGTAAAGCTTTGTATTGGATCATTACATTTTCTTTCTGTTGTCTGTGTTGCTTTCTTTGAATTTCATGAAATGAAATTAAATGAAAAATATGCATTTTTCCAGGGTGTGAGAGGAAAGCAGGTGGCACCTGATTTTTTATGTTCTATGAAAAGCTGACATATCCAATAGACTGCAAATACCCCACTTTGAAGGTTTCCAATGGTCTGGCTGGAAGAGTAGGTAGGTACAAAAAATAGGACAGTGAAAAGGAATATTCCTGCAGCAGTTCTCGTTTCAGAGATGCAATCTCACGTGTAAAACTTTCACTTTAGAGGTGCATTCTTTGATGGTCTAGACAGACTATATCCTGTGTCTGTAACTAGAATCAAAGCCACATTTTTTGCTGTTGTATATTTGGCATATGCAGGTTAATTACACCAAGTGCACCATTTATTTAAAAAAATGAATTAATTTCTTATGTGAATGCATTGGCTTATCTATGAGCATGGAAATGAAGAGGGTAAAAAACTTTAGGAACATTACCTTTTGTGTGGCACTAGAAACAGAACTCTAATTTGGTGAACCTTTACATTATTGCCAGTTTCTCAATTCCTTTTCAGCGGAAATATTGGCTCTGACATTGGCTACACTTATTTATGTGCATTATTCCTTATCTTCCTTTTATGTCCAGGCAAGCTGTCAGAGAGAAATCTTTATCTCTGGCAGATAAAACCACCCTCAAATGATTCAGATCATGTGGACTATTTGTACCAACACCTGTTTGCCTGGGGTTTTAAAAATCTTCCTGGAGAAGAAACTGTTCAGTCTGCCACAATTTTGTATGACAAAGAAATAAAAAGAAAATCTGGAAGTGGTGGCAACAAAGAGTCACTCTTTGGGTGAGCAGTGGGGAACAACTGTGGCAGTTCTGAACTGAAGTATTTTTGTCTGAATCAAAAATATGCCCAGTCTTTAATTCCTTGGACTTAGATTTTCAAGTGTTATATAACCAATTATTCCTCGGAAAATGACTTCCCAGTTAATAAATACTGATATTTGGAAAAGTGGATGACACAAATGGTTTATTTAGGGATCTGTACAGAGGCAGTCCAAGTGCCACTGAAATCCCCTCTCCACTTCCGTGGCTGTGGTTTAAAAACCAGCTCTGAGCCTCCACATGTGCTAAGAGCCCTTTTCACCTGGTTCTGGATGACACTATCATACCTTTCTCACTGTAAGCATTAACAATGCTTAAAAATCAACTAAATCCTCGAGAAATAGTGGTCTTTGCCTTAATGCAACAGTGGGCAGGGTTAATGATCGTAGAGCCAAAACTGTGGTGTTTTGCCTCTTTGAGATACTGAACAATTATGTTACTTGGAATTGGTTTTTGTGAAATACTCTCTTTGCATCTTTAGATTATCTATTTGCAAAAAATAGTCCCTGTTTGCCTTTTTACTCACTTATTTTTCCTATGTCTTTTCCCTGATCGCAACCACAAGTTAGAACTTTGAAAAAAAACACCTATGCATGGCTCTCCTTCTGGCTGGAATTTTAGGAAAATTCCAAGAAGATGCCTGGTAGCTGGGAGATGACACTTTTTCTTCTGGTCACAAGTAGCCTTAGGACGGACATTCTGTGACACTGAAGTTTCTTTATCTTATCTAAGGGGAGCATTTACAGTTTTTTACATAATTCCAGGAAGAAATAAATGTCATCACTGCGCTCCAGAGCGCAGCTGGGGCTAAAAGCGCTCCTGGCTCCCAGCAGAAAGATGAGGGAGGGAGAATCAGGCAGCAACGGGAACAAGACAAAGCATCAGCGGGTTGTTTTCCAGCTGTTCCCTGCAACATTTCCCAGGGCACCAGTACGAACCAGCTCTGTTTTCAGCCTGATTTAATTTGTGCTTGACAGAAGGGTGGCTGCTGCCCGTGAAGAGAGCAGAGCCCAGGCACAGATCTCTCCTCCCAGCAGGGTTTCAGAGCAGCGGCTCAGGGCGAGCATTTCCTTAGGAAGGGCCCGGTCCAAAGCCGCAGACTGGGAGCAGGGAGGAGCTCCCCTCGCTCCGCAGGAGAAAAGACACTTGACAAGGAAACCCAGGCCAAGGCAGACCGTCATCTTTCCGGAGAGTTGTAACCTCGTGGTGTCTTGACCACTTCCATGTTTTCACTTTCCTCCAAGATAACACTGACAGAATTCCCAGTTCTCTCTCTCTTCTTGTTTTTTTTCTTTCTCTTTTTCTGACGTTTGTGTTCCTTAGCCTTTTCCCAGAATACAGTTGTTGATTTCTCTTTTACCACAGTGTTTTCTATTATCTTTTGATCTAGTCCAAGGCTGACTCCTGGCAGCATGAATAACTTTTTCCCTTAACTCTTTTCCACTATCCTCTGTCCACACCACACATATGGTGCTTAATTATCAGGTCTGGGGCCTGCAGGTGCTTTTTGTATCACAAAGTATAAGTGAAATTCCATAAAAATTGTCCTAAACAAAATTTTTCCATCACAAATATTTTTAAGTGTTTTCCATCTTTTGATTTAGTTAATTTTTTTCATGTCTAGTTTATTTGGGTTTATGCTGCAATTAAAACTCTATTGCTAAGGGAAGTAGTTATTTTCCTGGACAGTTCTTTAAAAAGAGAGAGGGATTAGGAAGAGTTTTCTTACTGTGGAAGAGAGAACTTTTGGAAGTTAAATCAATGATCGTCTTTCCTCAGAACTTGCCAGCCCTTTTTCTCTCAGGTGCTTTTGGTCTTCTTGGGGATGGTAGTCCAAGCAAAGCACCAATATTTCTGTTACCTGACCCTTACCCTCGCCCTAAAATGAAATAAATTGGAATAAGAAATGATGGTACTTAGTAGTGATGGGGAACAAAGTGACACAGATCCCCTTATGCATCCAAAGGAAATCGGTTTATTGCAGAAATCGCACCCTTTTCACACCTTTAATCTCTGCCCTACATAACTGAAAGCAAACCGAGGCTTTGCCTTTTTTACTGCCTTGAATTAAGTCACTCAAGTCTTCTTTTCAAGGTCCAGTGAATGTAAATTCACACCAAGAATGTGGCTTAGCTCGCTAGAAGGTGACTGAGATGGAAAATTTAAGCAAAATATCATTTTAGCTTGGATTACTTTTTTTCTAAGCTGTTGAAATTGTGCCCTAGAAAATACTTTAAAATAAGATGTTGCAAATGATCTTTGGGGGGTTTATAAGCTTTTCTTTATTAGTGGCAATTAAGTCACACCATGGACTCCGTCTTCTTATAAACAATTTGTTTAATTTTTATAAAAATCATTAAAATGTTGGTAATATAAATTACCTATATTTGGAATCAAGACAGTCTGAAGAGAAATCATGGGGTTGACATTGATGAAAGAGTTAGTGAGGGAATAATTTCATTGCTATGCTTTTGTTTCCTTCTTTTATTTTTACATCTGGTTTCAAATTTTATGTATTTTAAGGTTGATGCTGCTACGAGTCAAGACTAGGAAAAGTAGATACAAAAGCATTTTACTGACATTATTTATAGAAAAAAAAAGAAAAATCCCAAATAAAATGTTGTCTTCACAGCAGCAACTAGAACTAAAATTTCTACAACTGCAAAGAAGGAGGTAAGAGATATATGGAGATTGAAACCTCCATCCTGTTCCATTCCTGCTCTGAAAGCTTTAAGTCGCAAGAAGTGTAGGTAGCGAGGAATTGCAGAATCTCCAGTGTCAGCCTAAATAGGATCTGATCAGCCCTGGCAGGCGTTCCATGCTCCCTGGTGGAATCTGGAAAAGCCAGCCCGGGAAGGCTGAAAATAACAATCATCATTCCCTTTTATCAAAACCTGGCTCTTTCATCATCCTCTCCTCACTTGAAACCCGCAGTTGTGGGTTTGCAGCTAAAGCCAGGCCTAACAAGGCCTTTCATCCACAGTGGAAGGAAAAAAATCCTATTTTGGGGCAAGGAGTCCATCTCTGCATGGGAAGTCGTGGCTGTAGTTGTGCTAGGGTAACAAAGTGGCAGATGAGGAGTGTCCAGAAGAATCATCCTTTGGGAAAACTCATGGGAAAGGTAAAGTAGCTCTGTCCTCAGGTGCTGGGCGGTGGAACTTGAGTGGAGCCGAAAAAGGAGAAGCGTTCTCTTCATTCCATGCGCTCTGCTGAGAAGCTAAACCAAATACCCGGTTCCAGCTTACAAATTTCTAAGTTTATTTTGGCACGTGTTTAATCATTTAGGAGCTGGTCTTATTTGAGAAAGCCTCTAAGTGCCCACTTAAAACAAAGCAGATATTTCAGGGTTTCATTGAGTAAGTGTTTTAAATTAGGAGGTACACTTCTTCTTAGTGCAAAAAAAAAAAAAACCAACAGAAGAACCCAAACCAAACCTTAATTAAAATTGAAACAAGCCTTCCTCCATTAGTACTAAGTGGTAATAAGCTCTTCAGCCAAAGAACTCATCTGAACTTTCTAAATATTTAATTTAAAAAAAGATATTGAACCGGTATCTGTGTGATCATGTTTACAGTAGGTATGAGAGCATGCAAGACCTACCTGAATGTTGCTATTGCCCTGATTCTT
>WBMY01011668.1:87380-117660 GCA_013397315.1 Donacobius atricapilla
AAAGTTTCCAAAGTTTTTGACAGGTCTTGAAGAGTTCTCCTTCTGGAGAAGCTAAGGTATTGAAACACACCCTTATATAATGTCCGTCATTTGGCAGAAAATAAAAGAAGAAAATTGTTGAGGTATCTGATGGCCAGAGATTTTTCTTGTTTTGCTCCTGCGTTAATGTTTTTGAGAGATATTTATCTCTCCTGAACTTTTTACTGGGAGGGAAAAGAAACTGAGATATTAGGTGAGATAGGAAGCAGCAGTTTTGATTCTGCTTTTAGAATACGGATTCTGTGAGGAAACTTTGTCTAGGTGAGGATTTTAAAAGGGCACAGGACTGTCAGAACCAGCTCTAATATTATGCAGAGTTCATATATAGATCCTTAATGAAATAGTCCAATTATCTAAACATGATGGAAATACCAAATTGCTTTATTTCCGCGGAAAACAAGTTAATTCAACAACTGTATATGAAGAAACACAAGCACCTAAGTGCAGCAGTGAATTCTGCAAAGGTGGGACCTGAACTTCATACTTAAAATGCTTTTTATATAGACTGAGTATATCAAAACTGTGCAGACTGAGGAGAAGAGCTCTGATTCACCACTGTTTGTTTTAGTCATTTGAAAACTCCCACTGACAAAAGGGGAATTTTTGGGAGGTGTATGAACAGGGTGTCCATAATCTCAGAACTGAGTAAAGCAGTAGAATAATTTCTGAAACAACTGTTGTCCGTCATTAATAAGTGAAGGGAAAACAGTTGAGTTCTTTTTAGATCGAAATCATCAAAAGCAAGAAGGAGATTATTTGAAAATGGTTATTAAGAGAAAACTATAAATATTCATCCCTGTAGCCAAGACTGATCATCAGTGAATTACTCAGCTTCTCCAGACTACACCCTATTTTTATGTAGATAAAAGCATATTTTGCCTACACTTGCAAGTTGGGAGTTGAACATTGGGATCTTGATGTAGAGAGGAATAAGAATGTCTAGCTACGAAATCAGGATTCTTTGGGTGTTTCTCCCCTTGAGCAGCAGTGATCCAGTCAGGACCGTTGGTTCCACAGGAATACAAAGGATTAAAATAACCTTATCAGGAACAGGAGCTGCTGCCAACAGAATTATTGCCACGGTGGAAAGAGTTACCTGGAGTCAAGTGTTCAGTTCTGGCCCTCCCAGTACATGAGTGAGCCTAGAAAGGAGCCACAAAAATGATATTCTGCATGGGGATAAACATGGGAATGAGCATGAGGGAGTGAGGCCTCAGCCCTGCCAGAGACAGGGATAAACGAGGCAATGGATGCAGATTAAAGCGCAGAAACTGCCTCTGGACACAGCCAAGCACCGTTTTACTGTAAGAGAGGACAAACTCTCAAAGAGAGTCCCCAGAGAGCTACTGGAGTTTGCATTTGTGGAGGTATTTAAAAGGTATTTAAACAGGCCTGGAGAATCTTTTCTGGTGGGAGAAGATCTCCAGAGGTGCCTTTCAACCTCCTCCAGTCTGAGAAGCTGTGGAAGAAAGGAAGAAAAACTGAAAAACCCTCAAAAGAGTCCAACATGTTTACTAATACCAGTTCAAAAGGAAAAGAATCAGAGGCATAAACCGAAGCCGAATGCTCCGAGGGAAATGCAGGTCAAGCTTTTTATAACATGTTCCTGGATTAGTGCTCTGAGGTTTCAGAAAGGCTGTGCCGTTTGGACTTCAGTAAGAGTTATGTACATATTATGTGAATACCTATTAATATGAATGCCTCTTAATATGAACCCAAAGCTCTGAGTGAAACCATAAGTTTCTGATTTTATGGCCTGCCCATTTGAGGACACTATGAATCACTTCATAAATTCTGTCCATGTCCAAATGTCCAATTCAATTGCTGTCCAACCTTCGAATTCAGTCTTTTGGGGCTTATGGTTATTTGGGTTGTCCAGTGAGGGGGATTAGTGGGGGGATCAGTTTATCCATCAAAATAACAGACTGGAAATAATAATAAGTATCCACAGGGGTGACTTTGAACCTGTGTGGAAGTTTGAAAGGATAGGGAATAAAATAGAGTTAGTATTTAGTGGAATTTCTGTATATTAAAGGTACAAAGATATATTGATATAGATACTAGAAGGTGAAAAACTGTATGGATGATAAGAGAGAGAATCTTTAAGACAATGATGTTAACACAGCGGTTTCTTTAAAAAACCAGTCAGCTCCTAGGTCTGTGCCTGGCCCTCAGGAAGTCTGTTCAAGCACACCAGCAATATCAAAAAGTGCCACCTCTGCATTTTCCAACCCTTCATGGCTTGTAGCCAGGGGTAATAAGCCAGAGCTGCAGCAAAACCCCAACATAACAGTCCAAAAAAGTTGAATATAACAGCAGTGATGGAACCATGAGGGCATCTAAAATCAAAAAGAAGTGGGAGAGGACCAAACCAGAGCATTGCAACTCTGGAGCTCTCGACTGTAAACTGGGGAGACACAAGTCTTAACTATGGCAATAAAAACATTATTGGCTTATGAATGAGGTTCCTGCATCCATCTGGTCTGAGATAGAATTTTTGGCTGTAAGAGGGGCATTGTGCTCTCCAGTTTTCACCTTATAAATCTGTTTGTCCATAGAATTCTTGGAAGATGTTCCTGGATCCATCTCATTTTATTTAAATGGCCATTTTTTATAAATCCTTATTTTTAAATTCATCTGAGATGAATAACAAATGTTCTGTCCATGTTTACAAGATATCTGATGGCAGGAGTTTAAATAAATATTACTTAGCATAAATAATACTATATGAGAAAGACAGCAGGAGTAATGAAAAATGCAATTAAGGAAGACCCATTAAATTAACCGGTTCAACACTCCAGAATTGCTTGGAGGATCATAAAAATAGCCAATGTTATTTAAAATATTAAGTTAGAGGAATCTCTCTTCCCAAGAAAACTTTCCTCAGAAATAGCACAATCAATAATCCACCAGGAGACACACAGGCTCTTGAGAATTGTGAAATGAGGCAGCAGAGCCTCAGAAGTGTAAGGGGAATTCAGCTTTGAATGAGTAAAACTTCATAAATGTCTTGGAGTGATATGACTAAATTTGAGCAGCACAGAAACTTGGGCAAGAAAGGCTTGGGCAGTGGAATGCAATGTACTCTGATAGAAAATAAGATAAATTATGAGAACGTTTGATAATTAATCAAGTAAGAAACTATAAAATTTAACTGTATTTGTGAGACTCATACAGTAAAAAATAAGATATCATAATCAAGATGTGATAGCCATGCTGCTACTAACCAGCTGTTAACTTAAACAGGGGCAGCCCTCTGGATTTCAGAGGGATTTCATTCTCAGTTTAAATTTTATTTTTGCCTTGCGGACGAGGGACAGAGGGACTCTCAGAGCACGTTGCTGCCAAGATTGGAAAGGGTGGCACTGGTAAAATCAGGGTGCAGAAAGCAAGAGGGGAAATTTAGCAAAGTATCTCCCTCCCGCAGCCTCCCTCCTCCTAGAATCCACTTTGCCTTGTTATGAAGGGAGAGAGTTGCATCTTTTCTGTGGCTGTTGAACTTTCTGGCACCAATTCCTTTTGATCAAACAAAGTTTTAAGTGGCCTTGTTGGTTCTTCACTATGCATTTGCATTTTTCAGCCCTTTGGAAAGGCTTCAAAATTCTTTAAGTTGTCTTTGCTGTTCAGAAATAAATCCCATGTGCCTGGTAAATTTGGCAGGTCTCTCTTAATTTACTAAAGCCCAAAATGCCTGCTGTATATCTGTTCTTACGCACAATTTTCTACAAGTGTACTCTCTCCCCTCTGTGCTACTGAATTATTATTTGAAGTTATTAAAATTCAAAAGTAATGTATAGGAAATACAGATTAAATACAGGATTAAAGCATTTCATTGGGATGCTCCTGTCATGGCTCCTCAGCACTTTCAATAGCAATTTGCCAGGAAATTGTAGTATATACTGAAAATTTTCTGGGCATTTTTTTCCTGATATATGTGAAATTAGGATTGCAAACACTGGATCCTGATGTGTACATGCTGTATACATTCTTGTTCAAAGGATATCTTTTCCTACCATTCCTAAATTGCCACAGAAATCGCCAAACTTAAAGTCTTGTGTGGTTCCAAAGCTGACTGAGGCTCAGTTTGCTGTTCTGCAAGTCCGCTCCTCACAGATGCTGCATGGCAATGTGATTTTGTGCAGCTCCCTAGATAATTGCACATGATAAAAAAATCCATATTTTCCCTATTGCTCCTTGTAATGTTCCCTGTGGAGAGATATCCAGATCCTCCAAGGCAGCAGATCAGTGTTTAGTTAAGGAAAAAACTTCTCGTGCACTCTAGTTCTTTCTAACTCACAATAAATTGTCATTGTCTGAAATTCTGGGAATGCAGAATAGCCTGATGCAGGTTTTTACCCATCATTAACCTTTTTATTCTGTAGGCTTGAGATAATCTGAGAAATATTACACTCTGGTAAACGCGCATTCTTATTTTTTATTTTATGAAAGGCAGGACATCTGGTATGTGAGATCAGCAGGTTTACAAGGTATTTCTTGGATTATTATTGTTATTTACCTTCACTGCTCTAAAACAAATATTTTTGCTTTCACTCCTGTGGAGGGTTTAAATAACCTACATTCTGATTCCCATTATAATTGACATCATCAAACAGAAAACCACGTGTTTTTCACAAGAACACCTCTCGATTTTCAGTTCTTACTAGATCTGTCTCTCTTCATTTGTTTGCAGAGTCTGTGCATAATTTAAACTTTTTGCACAGCACAAGGGCAGTGGCGCTGAAGGGAAGGGGAGGGAGGACAGTGCATTGATCACTGTGACAATAAAGCGCTCAGGACATCCTTGTCCAATAACCTGTTCCATCACTTCCCTTCCTTCCAGCCTTGGCCAGCCTGACAGATTTACAAGGCTGTTTCAGGGTGAAATGTTCCCTGATAATGTGTCTTTTAGATTATCAATTTCCCACCTGTCATGCGAAGATAATTACGCAGGATTTACAACTGTGGGGATATTTGACCTACACGTGAAATTGCACAGGGCAATAAAGTTCTTAGCTGGCTGTTCAGACCTCAGCTTCACACAGGTTATTCCATCATGGCTTTTCTGAATTGGAAAAGCTGATTTTTTCGAGCCTTTGAATGTGCCCTGCCTAAACCAGGAGTCATTTGGGAGAGTGAAGGCCAAAAAGTCACTGACTGGTCCTGCAGTTTAATTCCATGAACACATCACCGGTGCCCAGGAATATGCCTGGGCATGATTTAATTTCCTACTCTAGGTGTAGTCTTTCCCCACTCTGGGATTTTTTTATGAGGAGAGGATGTCGGATGTAGGTACAGCACATCGAGGGTGGAAAGGATGTCCCTTTTCCTGAGACAGAACAAAAGATCCCTGAGAAAATCGGCATGACCTTCGCCAGTTTTCAGAAGCTCAGATTTCATAAGGATGTGAACTCCAGCATGTTCCTATGAGCTGTATTTGGGCACATCCCAGATGCAAATCCACAGTTCAAAGGCTGCTCAGCCATTTTCTGAGGAGCTGACCAAAAATCTTTGGTGTTTTCCCCAGTTTTCCCTTCCCTCGTTAGTTCGACGCCCAGTCCTCCTTTTTTTTTTTTTTNTTTTTTTTTTGTTTTCTGGCAGAACCGTGCATAAAGGATGTCACGGCAGTTCTCACCAAGAGGTGACTCTTCACCAGGAGGTTTACTCAGTTTTGCCTCGAGGAGTGTGGATGAGGCTCATCCCCCAGGAAACCAGCAGATTTCCGTGTGCACAGGATGGGGAAGGACTTGCCCAGCTGTAACCACCATTGTGGCTATTTCCATTCTTAGCTCCGCGGCGTCACTGCCTACAAAGCCTTTTAGGAAAAAGATGCTCAGTTGGGAGCTTTGAAAAAGGCAGTCCTGTTTTTATAAATTTGTGTCACCGGCCTGTGTTTGACAGTCATTATCCTGTTTCTGAAAACCACTTTTTTTTTATTACCTTATGGTAATAAACATATATAAACATATATAACACAGCCAGGAGGTGAGTACACTGTGAGGTGCAATGTTCCAACAAGGAGTACAAACACAGCAGGGACAGGTGGTGAAGGAGGGTAGTGCCTCTTCTTTCCTTGTCCGTGAGTTTACCCTCCATAAAATCCCGTCTGTGCCAGACTGGGGGATAATCCGCTTCCTTTTCTTGCAGGAGGCTGCACTTTGCAGCAGAGAAATCTGGTTGGGATCCTAAACTACTGCATAAACCATGCAGGAATGGGCTGCTGACTCTTGCATAAGTCACCTGCGGATGCAACACAGTTGTTTCCTTCTCTCTCACAGGTACAGGAATCGCTGCAGGCACAGCAGTAAAAGAATCACAACGCTGACAGCCGTTTAGAAACATCTGGGTAAAGGAATTATTCAACAGCACCGTGATTCATGCTCCCCGGTTCTGCAGAGGAGATGGTCACGGAGCTTTTTTCCACTGGGAGGAGGGAGACAAGGGGCAGACAGGCTTGGCTCCACACTCCAGAGAAGTGACTGTGAATTTTCTCATCTTTCCCTCAGTATTTTCTCAGCTCCTGGATGTGTGGGCGGAAAAGGAAGTTATTCAGGATCTATTATGACTTTCCACTACGTTGCTGCATTTTGGATTAGTGTTTGTCTTACGTCTGCAGCCCATTGTCTCTTGAATGGGCTGATTCCTACCTCCCCATTCTGTTATCTCTCCATCCAGGCAGCTGAAATTGCCTGTGAAGAGACTACTTGGGTTCGCTTATCAGGCCTGGGTAAAATTCCTTTTAAACGTACAGAAAGATTTCAAAGATTAAAGCATGCCTCGGTTTGGGCCTATGCTACCAAAACCATATTAGGGAAATTTCTGGATTTTAAGCTCTGATATCCATTCAGGGGCCATAAGATAGGAGTATTTAGAGCCAGCCTTTCTCAGAACATTTAGGAAAAAGCAAATGAGAGCTGAGACCCTGCTTGGGAAGAGGAAAAATGCCCACATAATTTTTAAAACCCCAGTTTGAATTTAGAGTAGTTTCTCAGGGATCCTCCAGAGACAATGTCTCGGTGGTTCCTCATATTTTTAAACCTTTTTAGCCTTCTCATGTTATTCATACTGAGGGAATTCCCCTGCCCCTTAAACTCTGTGCATAATGAGACAGATGTGTCTTATTAATAAAGTTGTATTGTTAAAAGTATTCCCTATTCTACATAATCTGTTATATACTCTTTACTTGAAGTAGGAAGATTTTTTTTTTTTACAAAATCAAAACTAAATGCTTATTAATCTTTTCCAGGTGTGTAAAAGCAAATAAAAAGGCCAAACTCTAATCCATGTTCAACATTTTAAACAGAATCTTACTGCACATAAACGTATGCTGTGGTGCTGACCATTCATTTACCCATTTTCAAGGTGTGTGGCCCTCTTAAGTTGGGAAATTCATCTCCAGCTCACACATACGTGCCTCTGTTTCTGGTAGCAGGGGTATTTTGATATGTACCAAACACCAAAGCCTGACATCATTTTTTGGCAGGCACGTGGATATTTTGGGTTGTAATTGCTGGCTTGCATGTCAGTGCACTCCTGCTGTCTGTTAACCAGAACCATCTCCTTGTGCTTCTGGGGTTTTTTGCCGATCCTTTCTCTGGGCTCAGCAAATTAAGGGGTTTTTTTTCACCAGTTAAAAGGGTTTAATTTCTGCGTGCAGTTCGCTTTTGTGCAATGCAGGGATGCCCAACTCTGCTTCAGCTGGAAAATCGTATCCTAAAGTTCTGTGAACATTCCCTTGAACACTTTATTTTTACTTCCTCATTCAAGTGCTCGCAGTGAATATTCCCAGTGTAGTGTTTTGCAGGTTAGGGTCTTCTGGGGGCCATAAACAGGATCCAAAATACCCTCTACAGCCACAACTCTTCCTCTAGCAAAGCTGCAGGGAGGGTGGTGGTGGTGGTAGAGAAATATTTTGCTGTAAAGTAAGGCCATAAACATGGAAAAAATATTGACAGTCATTACCACAAAATGGGTTGAATTTTGGTGGTCAAAATTGCTGGCAGCAATATTAAACCATTTTGATTTCAGTATTTAAAAAACAATCAGGTAACGAGAAGATTCATTCCAGCTCATGAACAGAAATCTCATCCTTATCCTAGAGCTTTCCTTTTTGATAGAAGGAACTGCAAAAGTACTCTGTAAAGATGGTGAGAATTGCTTGTGTTTTACACATCATTGAGCCAGATAAATATATGACTTAGAGGCTGCCTAACTGGAAAAAGCCGAATCTTTTCAGTGATCAGAAACAAACTAATTTTGCTGGAGAGAAAATTTTCTTCAAATCACTTGGATTCCCTCAGCTTTCATGTAGACATGTAAATCACTATGATGGACACTTTAATTCTAGAATTCCCTCAAACCAGCTAGTAAGTTGATATTAGTATTTCTGCTCTGGTTTCTGGAAACTGCTGTTTACGGGTAAAATATGTCAGCACTGAAGAGTTCATTGGAACTTGCCCAGTTGTGCAAACCAAAATGCAAATAATAAGCGATATCACATGTAAAAAATTGTATTTCTGGACATAGAGTAGTTACAGGAAATACTTTCCACATTCCCAAAAAGGAGTCCAAATTAAAGTACTAGACATCTTTAAGGGTTTGACATGTTTAATATCTTCAGCAAAAGTGGAATGAAGAGGTTTGTAAAGTTAATATCACTGGTACAGAGCAAGGTTTTGTTATCAAATAGGGAAGGAACAGGTTGGAGAACACAGATCTGCTTATTTGAATTTGATTGGGCCTTACAATCTTCCTCTTAAGAATTGGCAGACACATCTGCAATCCTATTTTTGTGGAGAATAGTGAAGGTGTTTAAAAAGAGAGAGGAGTCCAACAGCTGATGGACAATGTTCCTAATAAAAGTGTCATTCAGCAAACTGAGTGACATAAAGAGCTCAAAATGACCCTTTAAAAATGCAGGCGATATCCTGGAGAAGAAAAAAGCATTATTAATTAGAACTAAACACCACATTCTGTGCAGAGAAAGGGATGATCAGTAAGTTTTTCCTCAGAAAGGATCTAGAAACTGTAGGAAATCTTTAGGTTATCCTCCAAAAGAATGTGATGTTGTTACTGAGGTGTGGACCCCAAGAAGTTTGTGTGGGATCCAATACAGGAGAGTCCTAAGGGATGGGACACCAAAACCACTCCCTTGCACTGAGGCAGCTTCATCCAGGCAATTCCTGGCATGGCTGGAAATCTTTAAATTCACATGAAAGAAGTTAAGCTTGCTCTAAAACTGCCGCCCCAGGTAATTTAAATCTTGTGCCTTGTTCCTTCTCAGTCTCTGCCTCTTTAGAAACAATAGGCCAGTTTCTAACATTTACCTCTTGAAGGGCAGATTGTGTCACTCTGGCCCTGGCACATCGCCCCCGAACAGATCTCTGCTTCCCAACCTGGGCATTTCAGTGCTAAGCAGAGAGAAATCCTGGGGAGAGACCTGAGCAGTTCTGTTCCCCAAACCATTGATTCTTTTATAATGTAAGTCCTCGGGGTAGAGACCAATGTTTCTCAGAAGAGTGACAACTGTCCTTGTGTGCTTCCCATATCCCTTATCTTTATTTTATTTTCTGCAAAATTCACTTAAAATGCAGACTGCAAAAATTTCCCAAGCTGTTGTCTAGAGGGAGCTCTTGCCTTTGATTGGAAACTGTTTTCATCACAAGAAGTATATAAACTTGTTTGAAAACTGCATTACTCCTGGGTTTAGAAGTTTAAATGGACTTGTCATTTAGAGGAAGATTATAAATTATTAGTTGTAATTAGAGCTGATGTTTCATGCATTTATATGGATATACATGTATCCATAATATACATATATATATAAGAGCTGAAGTTACATTGGAGTGTTTAAGGATTCTATGTGTCTTACAGTAAGGTCTCATCATTTTATGAAATCATAAAATTCTTCACTCAAGCAACTTCTGAGACAACATTTTAGCTAGCTTATCCTGAGTGGAAATCAGTAATATATATGTATATATAAATGTTCTCCATTTTTGAAAGAAGTAGATGAACTGACAGGTTTTTTGTTTTAGTTGAACTAAAGAAGTTCTCAATTGCCAAACTGAAATCTGCCCATCAGCCTGTTCTGAATAAGAATGTGGTTTTCGGATTCTAACAATGGCAGTTATCAATTATCATTTGAAAAACCTTCAGCTTACACGAGGATTTGAAGGGACAATTTGTTTATTTGTTTATTTAGCAAGGGGAGGTTCTCTGCTGTCTCATCAGCCTGTGCTGCTGCCTCTGTGTCTAACTAGGTTCCAAAATAAATGTGAGAATCTTCAATTCTCATTATTTTTCCAGCTTTTGTTCCCTTGTGTTTACCTAGAAAAGTTCATCTTACCAACATGAGTTTAAGGAGGGGTTTCTTTAGGTTTCTTTCATTCCAATAAATGAAAAGCACCTAGAGATACAAGGTCATCTTTATTGCAGTCTCAGCCATACCACTTTCACCCTCATGTTTTAAAAATCAATTTTTTTTTTCCCACACGCCAGTTAAAACTTATTAACAGTGAATGAAGAGTACAGGTCAGGCTGTAGTGACAGCTGCTGGTGATGGATGTGAAAGTGTGGGGTAACGTGATGCTTGGCATATAAACCAAAGCTATCTTAGAGCACACGAGGATTTGGGGCTGCTTTGATAGAAAATATTTATGGTATTTTAGAAAATCACACCATGAGGGACAACGGCTTCTGGTTTTGTGTGGGGATTAACTACGGGGAAGCGTGATCAAGTGTAGAAAATCAGAATGTGGGAGATGCAGGCTGAGAGAGGAAACGTGCGATAACTGTGAGACGTTTCCCTCCGGAGCTCTGGGTGAGATCCATGCGTACAGGCCCCGGTGGCGCTGGGAGGGAAGAACCTGGGCAGACGTTTCTTTACTTCTTTCATTACTTTACTACATTCACAGCAGGCCTGGGCTGTGAAAGTCCCTGGAGAAGAGTGGGAGACTGCCCATTCCCTAAATTCGCTTTGTGAAGGTCACTGTGAAGCTGATGTTCTTTGTGAGGATGTTTTTCCTCAGCTTGAAGCCAGCTCAAATAAGCAGCCTCTCCCTCTCCTTGCTTGCTGTAGAATCACAGAATCATCCTAGGAATCATCCATGGCTCTAAATAAATACATCCATGGAAAAGCAACAGGAAAAAAAAAGGGAACTGGTCTCCAGCAATGCAATTCTGTACAATACAAGCCCATAACTCTGGGCCAAAATGAGATTTTGAAGCCCAGAGAACTGTTACTGCCTCAGCTCTTTTTTTTTCCCTCATTCAAGGATGTGCTATTCAATGTTCTGTGAAGAAGATTAGTGCAGAAAATGTGTGAGTCCAATTTGTATTTTCTGCTCTCTGTGTGATTGGTTCCCTAAATAGTTCTATCATTCTCACTCTGTAAAATGTACTGTGGTTTAATATCAATAATAATTTCTGACAGGCTGGTTTCTAAGTTGCGCCCTCAAACACTGCTCATAGCAACAAAGTTTTGCAGATAGTTGAATCTACATATCGAAGTCTCGATCTCTTTTGGTGACTAAATCCTGAATTTTCATTTCTTTCCCAAGTAAAACACTGTTATTTGAGGAATTTGTCATATGATTCAGTTCCATAGAGTAGAGAAAATGTGGTAACAGTCATAAAACCTTGTTAAGTGCATAGCACTGACAGGCTTGTCCTAACTACACTTTTCCAGATCCCTACTCTTGCAATTTTTTTTTTTTTTTTTTTTCAAGATAGAGCAAACATGTGCCAAGTTTATTAGACCCTATCTCCCAGATGCATTCATTAGCCAAGATCCTTCCTGTCTGGAAGGGTGTTCCCAGCAAGTGTAGCTTGGCTTGCAGTTGCTGTGACCTGATTCAGAGCAGGAAGCTTCCCAACATTATTCCCTTCTCTGACAGCAGTTGAACTGTTCTGGAACAGAGATGGTCATGGAGAAATCTTTAACGACCCTTAATTCTTTGCTTGTATGTTTTAGGGTGCTGAATTATTTCTGTCGTTTCCCTAAGTCTGTTTTATTGAGCCGTTGAATAATTGTTGCAAGAGCCCATATTAGCTTTTTATTTTTAATTTTGAAGGAAAGCGCGCTTAACCATATGTTGGTGGCCATGGACATCCCTCAGATGATTCATAATATCAATACATGAGGCAAGGATGAGACAAAGTTTCAATCCCCACGCTTTTATTTAGCAGTCAGAAGCATATGTCTCTTAAAAATTTAAAACTTCAAACCTCTTCTAGAAATTACTGCACAGAAAGAGTTTAGAAAAGGAACCTTTGAGAGTGGACTTGCCAATCTGACTGTGGTTAGATGGAAGAAAGAAATAAAGTCTGTGTTTATTAACTCTGATAGCATCACTGGCTTTGGGACTAAGGCCAGTGATTCCAGATGCACAAGTGGGCAGAACCAACCTCCAAATTCTCAAACCTGCAGCACACAGAGGAACACGACAGGAATTGTTTTGGAACACTCTCTCAAGAACTTCAGAATCTGAAAAAAAAACCACTCAAAAAACCCTGAAGAAGTAGGCTTAGTAAAATCCTCTTCATGATCTTTATAGCCTTGCTGGTAGATCCTGAATGCACAGGAGAACAGCATGACGGACAGTTCTCGCAGAGCAGCCCCAGTACTCCACATCTTCCTCATGAGGGGAAGAGGAGGGGCAGGCACTGATCCCTGCTCTCTGTGGCAGTGAGAGGAGCCAGGGAATGGCCTGAAGCTGTGCCAGGGCAGGTTTAGGTTGGATTTAGGAAAAGATTCTTCCCCCAGAGGGTGTTGGCACTGCCCAGGCTCCCCAGGGAATGGGCACGGCCCCGAGGCTGCCACAGCTCCAGGAGCTCTGCCAGGGATGCCCAGGGATTGTTGGGGTGTCTGTGCAGGGCCAGGAGCTGGATTCAGTGATCCTGTGGGTCCCTTCCAGCTCAGGATATTCTCCGTTTCTGTGATCACACTCGTCCTAGAAACCTGGACGTTTTTACTGCAGGGAACGGGGAGCAGTTGTCACCTGAGCTGTGCTAGCTGCTGATCTCGTCTCAGCGCCAGCTGTGAGGACTTTTACATTCTTGTTAAGGTTATTAAAGCCCATTTGTCAAGCACATGGCCATGCAGCAGCGCTGCTCATAATGCTGGGCCGTTTCGGAGGTAACGTGTCCAGAGAAGAGTAATTCATCTTGATAAGTTTTCAACATCACTTACCAAAACATTGCAGCGGCATGACACAACCCAAAGGCCCCAGGGTGCTCAAATGGACGCAGGTGCTAAAACTGGAATAGCCCAAGCAGCAATTCCAATGCTGCAAATCCTGACAAATTATTTTCTTCCATGTTGCAAGGTCGGGGATTTTCAAGAGTCCAGCAGATCATTACATTTGGGTTCTAGGCCAGCACAGGATCTGAAATATTATGGGCCGTGTATCAAAAAAATGACTTCTTCACTCTTTTAAGGGCTAATTGAAAAGTCAACCTTGCACCGAGAGACATCGTAGCTCAGTCAACGGATATGTTGTTTTATTTGGGGATTTTTGCTATGCGGGAATAGTTAGAGGTAATTAACACCACATTTGTTTTGCCGATTGCCCTGAAGGAAAATAAACAAATCCCATTTCCTACTATAACTCACTTAATTTTGCTGCTTTCCTCATCTGTGAGGAACGTAAATAGAATAAACTTAGCAACAGGAGTCATTCTCTAGTTTTGGAGGCTGTGATGGGGCATCCCAAGTGGGTTTACAGAGCTGACAGACCTCAGAGGAGCAGTTCTGGGAACATACAGAGCCCATCTTCATGAGCAGCAAGAGCTATGAGGTGGAATTCCATCACCCTGATGATATTTGGAGTAGAGGAAAGACATAATTAAGGTTTGGTCTTCAGCTCTGCTCTTGTATCTGATGATCTTCTAAGATGTTAAAACATATATATAAAAATAGAAACCTTTACTAGATTTTACACACACGCTCCAATGCAGAAACAAACATATTTATTATATATGCTTGTATGCAGAGTAATCTATACAGAATTTAAAGACACAAACCACATCATTTCATTCTACATTGGCCCTGTGTCATTGTGTTTATTCTTTTGTTGCCTGGTGACAGCCAAGGCTGAACTAAATCTCCTTCCTCCCCCTCCAGTCCTCCCTTGAGGAGGTGGCCAGCAGGAATACTGGGGTTGCTATTTATGTCTCCAACTCAGAAGTTGTCCCAGTAAAAATAAAGTTTCTTGGCATGGGACAAGAAAACACTGCACTCACAGCACTGGACAGTGCCACCCCTTCCCTCATTCCCACCAGGGGTCAATGAAATTCAAATAAATACCGTGACTCACTCCTTGCTCCGAGCTCCTTCGTTCAGGAAATCTTGGATTGATTTAGTGAGTGGTGTGGCAGAGAGGGCTTGGAGCACAGTGAAATGCATGTGCAGGTGCACAATGGGGCTGAGTTGACCCCAAGCTGATTTACTAACATCTTACCATTTAATGGCTTCGCAGTTTTTTTCCCCAGAAGTGTGCGTTCTTATGTAAGCACATGTTTTTGACACTAGAAGGATTGTAGCCACTAAATTTTTATACATCCTCTGTGTATCCTTTTCACTTTAAAATCAGGATTTATGAGCTGAAAATGAATTGCATGCTTCATCTGCCCCACGCTTTTTACTTTAATTCATTCCCTGCAATACCATCGCAGGGTCCTTTGCTTCATCTGGGCTTCTTGAGCTTCGTTATCATCAAACAGGAGTAGAAGGAAGTTGTGTTTTGTGTTTCCATGAGTATATTTCATTTCACTGGATAAGGAGATGAAAGGGGTGCATACAATTCCATGCAAGAAACTCAATATCCTGACAGGGCACGTCTCTGCAGGTTTGTCTGGTTTGTCTTCGGGGCCCTGCTCTGCTCATCCACTCTGAACTAAGCAGAATTCAGCCTTAGAAATGTGGATTTCACTGGGCAAAATGCAGCTGAAACCAACACATTTCGGAGCAAACCTGATGTAGCAGAAAACGTTGGTTCTCCAGGGCTTCTGAAGACTCAGGGTTCAGGTCTGTGAGAATCTGAACACGGGATTCTTCTCTTCACAGATGTGACTCTGTTAGCCAAGGAGTATTTCCTTTCCTTGATGTGTGTTTCAGCCTTCATCTTTTTCAGCTCACGGAGAAGTGGATTTAAGGACTGGGATGAGGACAGGATGATTGCTTTTTAGTTTTATAACCGTGTTATAAACTTCAATGATAATAAACACTCAATCAATCAACATTGGGGTGGAAAGGCTGAAAAACCCCAAAGACAGAACAACCAAAGACTAACTCAGGTGCAACCCTCTGTGAACACTACCTGATGTTCTTCTCAAAGGAGATTTTACTATTTTTCCCCCCATTCTGCCCCCTTCCCAGTGGAGTGCTGAGCTGCCTCTCGGTTAAACCAGAGTATCACATCCTTGAGCCACTGAAAATCAAACTCTGTGGCATCACACCGGAGTTCTGAGTTTGTGGGATGAAATCTGCGCTGGCAAAGCAGCAGGCAGCTTTTAACTGAACACGTTCATCCCTCGTGGGAAGGGACAAGGATGTTTGTGGAGATCCATCCCATTTCCTCATGCTCCGTTTCTTTATGAAGAGCGAGGTCTTGGCCTAGGTTGCACCTCTGAACTGCTGCAGTTGGGCAAGGACCAGCTGTTCAAACAGAGCAGAAATGATGTCAGCTCCTGGCACACGGCAGAAAACGCAGTAAAGAATCCTGGGTATGTAGGTACACGCTGAGGGCTGACATTTTTACAAGGAAAGCCAATGCATGGGACATCCTAAAACCCTTCCTATTAAAAGGAACTCGGTCAGAAATGAAGCACAGTGATAGAAATGTTTGACTGTGCTTTAAAATGAGGTTACCATAACACTTGATTCATGCTGCTTGAGTCATGCTGCAACTGCAGTGCATATACAAACTGGTTTAAGATTTATTGTGCAGTAAAAAAGTCTCATTAGAGAGATGTGTGGATATTCAGTGCCATGTAAGTCTCCTTTTAGCTCCAGGCCAGCTTTAAAATCCTGTTCTGTACTTCTTTTGGAAAGCTGAAAATCCAAACACTTGCATCTGACAGAATTTAAGACAATTAGACATTAATAGTCAATTTAATATCCTTTTTTTTCTGATTAAGGAAATAGCATTATAATCCTTTTAAAATTGGGAAAAGGGAAAAAAAAAAAGCTTTTACATTCCTGATTTTTATACCCATTCCTGCTCAAGTATGTTGTTTGGCAAGTAGGGTTTTTTGGTGTTCTTTTGTGAAACATTTTAATATATTTCAGTGCAAATTTGTTATCAGTTTTTTTGGTTTTGGTTTTTTTTTTTTTTTTAATTTGAAAGATGATGGGATGTATTTTCCCTTATCTTCCTTGGGAATGAAAGGAAGATGTTTTGTGTCAATATAGTTTCATGTTTGAATGTTTTACTCCAAACTTTGCCACAGGTCTGAGGCCAAACGCAGGTCATATGCTAGACAAATTAATTGGAATTGGTTGTATAAAACTGGTTTCTCCACGATTTGTCCCTTATGTCCCTGTGTGCAGCTTTCTACATATTTTGAAGCAGTTTTTGGTGCTTCACTTTTTGGTGCTTCAAAATTTACAGATCTTATACATCATGGGAGATGTCGGGCCATGTTTTTATCCCCACAGAATCTCTGCCATCCTCTCCAGTGTCAGGTCATTCCTCATCTTCATGAACTTTGTGTGAGCTACAACCCCCATGGTCCTATTTGTGACAGAGACCTGTGATCATCATTTCCTATAAAGTTCTGAAGTCCCCTCATAACTCTCGAAATAGTGTTCTGTCAAGGAAAAATAAATAAAGTGGTTGTAAAAACAAAAAGTTCCTCCAATGACAGTGAGTTGTCTCTGCTGTGCTCATCTGCTGCCAGGAGCACTTTCCCACTTGGTTTGTTTATGTTCTCCCTCTGGTTTTGTCTGTGGGGTTGATACACACAAAATATTTCCTGGCGGGAAGAAAAAACAACAACAACAACAAAAACCACTCCAAAAACATTATAAAGCTTTTGTAGTAATATTATTTATTTATCTGTTTTTATATGTTTATTTCTTCAGCAATAGGTTTAGAGGTTATTCTGCTTTGAAACGCTAAATGAAATGCTTCTCTGTAAATGATATAAACTAAACCTTGAGGACAATTTCTTTCCGAAGCAAAAAGTAATATTAATTAAGGAAAAAAAAATTACTTGAGGGAAAAAAATCTTTCTCTTGTACATCTTTCTTTCTGCCACACACATCACATTCCCCTCATTTACCATAAAATCTTTTATTTTGCTGTCTGTATGGATCATATTTCAATTTCTTCTGCAATATCTGCTTTAGAGTTATATGAGACAATATAAACGCAGTAATGGCAAGGTAGAAACCCCCAGTGTTCTGTTTGGTTATTTTTACCAGGGCAGCACTCTAGAACAAATAATCCATGAGATTTGTTTGTACAGAAAATGTATTCCCTTACATCACTGCACCCTTCAACTCTAATTGAAAATTACCTCTAAGGTAAACTTCCAAAAGTAGCTGATTTCTAGAAAACATGAAGTTAATGGGATACTTTGTTGAATACTTGCAGTAGCATTAAGTCCCAAATAAACTAAATGTCTTAAGGACGTTCTGTTTTTTTGCCTTAATTGCTGTAAAATGCTTAAAAATGAGGGTAAAAAAGGGCAAAAGAACTGTGATTTTCTATTTGATAGAAGAAATTACGGCCACTATTATGAGAAAACTATTTCACAAAGTGAACACTTTACTTAATTTCATGTTTTTGAAAGGTAAATTATTCAGGAGTGCTAGCGGGCTGGTACAGATATTTAAATTTGGTGTTTCATGTATAAAAGTAGGATTGCACACTATATAGCTCTGTTCTACATGGTTTTTTTTAGGAAAGGAGATTTTTATTTCAATATTGAAACATTTCCATGGCTGAATTTCTTAATAAGAATATTTAAGTGCTTCTTAAAAAGGAAGAGGAAATAGCATCGTATAAGCGGTAGTTTAAATCAAAAATGAACAGTGAATTCCTGGCTGAGGTTTGTAAATTTTAGAGCAATTCCTCCCTATAGTGAAAGCTCTAAAATAGAGTTTCTTGTCTCTCACGGTTTTGCGGAGAGAGTAGTGGAAATTCTAGGCCAGGTGAAGTGACTGAAAATTCCCGGATATCCCACAGACTTTGTGACAGATACCGCGTGTCACTGGCCATTTCTAAGTCCTTTAATGCCAGAAATAAAAAGGCACCAAGCATTTCCAGTGCTGACAGACCCCTGGCTTTCAAATCTCAGGAACCAGCTGCAGTGACCCTTGCAATAAATGTGGGAATTTTCTCCCACCAGTCCAGTCCTCAGTGGCCTTGCCTTGGAATGGCCGGAGTAGGGTTTAGCAGGAGCCTCATGTGGTAGCATTTTCCATGGAATTTCGCAGCCTGCCCTTTCCCATCCTGCCATGGAGCGGGGCACGGAGCAAAGAGCACTCTACAATTTCCCCTCAGCAGTTTTACAGCTGTTTTTTCAAGCTCAGCGTGCGTGTTTTCGAGGCAGGAGAAGGCCAGGGCACTCCAGGATTGTTGTTCTTAAATGAAATTCCTATCAGTCCAAGGGCTGGCTCTCCAGGCAGCCGTTAACTTGCAGGTGTGCTGGGCTGAAATGAAAAGGAAAATGCCTGTGCAGCTCTGAAACGCTGCTTAATGTGAGGAGAAAAAAAGAAAGATAGCTCTGCAAACTTGCTTGTATGTGCGCACATAAAATTAGAAGAGAAATGCTGGGATTTTTGGCCAGTTTCAAACCTTCTGTGTTTAAATGTTGGGGTATCAGGACACCTGCTTTAGGCAGCAAAATCTGACACTCATGGGAACTTTACCTATAAAATTCCTGCAAGGTACCATGGTGTTTTCTCTACCCATTCATAACATCCACTGGTGGGGCATTCTTTTAGACCTGATTCATCACCTGACTGTTTGCTATCCCTGGATTTTAATTTCTCTGAAATTACGTTTGTTTCTGAGAGCACAGTGAGAGCTCTTAAATCTGTTTAGTGCAGCCGGTGAAGTGGGCCTGAGTGACTACAAACTATCAGCTTTCAAAAGAATGAAGAGATCTGTGAAGAGCACAGAAGCTTTCACTTATTAGGAGTGTATTTCCCATCCCAGGCCAACATCAATAATCCCAGAGCTGGAGCTCAGCCCTGAGATCTCCTGCAGTTATATGCAACACAGCTGGCTCTCCGCTGAAGATAAGGATGGTTTTGCTGAGGTAATACTCATTACAGGATGTCTTTCTCCTGTTTTTCTTTACCATCTGGTTACAAATGGGTCTCTTTTCTCAACGCAGGGTTATTTCAGATATTTGCCAGAAGAATTCTGATTCCTGAGCTTGTTGCCATATGTTGTTGCTGCCTGCTGTCTGATTAAAAGCCATAAAGCAAGCAGTTTGCTTCAGTTTCCATAAGAGATAGGATGTCCATAATCAGCACAAGACTTGCAGGAATCTGAGAACAATTCCTTAAAAGCTGAACGTAAACACTGCTGACAGTAACCGCATTCCACATGGTGACGAGACCCAGGATGCTGCGTTTCATCCAGGTGTGTGCGGTACCTTCAGCCGTAAGTGAGGCTGTGCTGACAAAATCCCCATAAAGCTACCCCCATTTTTCAGTTCAAGAAACTGAGGTAAATCCTGTGACCTGTGCAGTTCCAAGCAAGAGCCAGGAACTGAACCAGAAATTGAGTTTTAGTCAAGTGCCTTAGTCACAAGCGCACCCATAATCAGAACAGGCTGTTTTAAAGACCATTTGTGTTTGTTTCTCTCCTTCCTATCAGTCTGCTTGTCATCAGAAGTGAACCAAAGGAGGAACTGAATGCGGAAAGGAAATATTGGGATGGATTTTTTTTTTTTTTGCAGTAAATTCAGATGTCTTTTGTCTGTAATAGATAAAATATAAATAATTTAGCTTATTAGAGGAATAAAATGGTCACATCAAAATGAACTGATTTTTTGGTACACTCTTGCCAGTTTTCACCTTTTGGATGGAAAATTAGGTCCATATACAAGGTGTTATTCATTTTGGTTTTAGTACACAGTGAGTTTCCTCCCCTCCATTAAAGTCCACTGGTCTTTTCCAAACATAAGGAAAAGCTCTACTTTCCTATCAAACTTTTAAGTTAGCATACATGAGATACATATTTACTGTACCAGCTACTATGGAACAAAGGAAAATTCTATGTGATAAGTGACAGCAAAAGCTTTTGTGATGGTCTCTTGATGTTTTCTTCCCACACAAAAAATTGGGAGGTCATATTTATCCACAGTATAGTTTTCAAAACCAGCACAAAAGCCTAGATTTGTAATTACCAACCTGCTGCTGAGCATATAATTTTAAATTAGGATGCTTATAATCTCCTGATAATATTCAGCAAGTTTAGCCAAATGGATTTTTTCCTTTGGTTCAAACACTGAACCAATGAAACACCTTTATGGAACATCCGTGAGTAAGAGAGTTTATGACCATTTCTTTAGATTTTAAGTAATTTAGACCCTTTCTCTGTGGCTTCAAACCATTCAAAGAGTCCATCATGGGGAAACTTTGCAATGCCAGCTCCTGGAGGTGAAATCCTGGGTCCTTTTTCCCCTTTACCACTGCCAGCTGTGTTGTGCAGATGTGCAGCCTCCTTCCTGCCCCGCCAAATCCTCAGGCTGCGGAGTGGTGACCCACCTCAAACCCTGCATCTCGCTGTTCCGGGCTTTGTGACCTTGAGAAAGTGCTTCCCTTCTGCTCAAACTTTCCTTTTCCTCATAGAGTGATTGCATTTTCAGCTTTTGGTGGGAGATTTATGACCTAAATACTAGGCCTGGATTTCTGCTGATTTATTTATGTTTTAACAGGAAATAGTGGCCATCAATATTAGGATTCCCCTTTTACAGATCACTTGGCAAAATCCCAGAGTTTATATTTACTTATCAAAAGCATACTAGAGGTTGCCTGATGAGGCAGAAACTTAATAAAGATCCCTCCGACCCTGCCTCATTCCTTAGACAAAACCTTTGAAAAAGAAATATTGCTGGGTTTTGTCTCTTAGCTCTTCATCTTCTCTCCTCTGACTTCTGCTGCTCCCTTCTACCTGGTTGTATCTAAACAACCACTGTGAGTAAATGGGCATGAGTTTAAAAGGAGTAGGTAAAAAGGAGTAGGTAAAAAGTTTCACATTTTTTATACAGTGACAAGTGAGGGAAAATAAAAGAGACTTGGGAAGCAAAAGAGAAGGTAACCTTCCAAAACCAGGAAATAGAATTCTGATGCAGAAGCAACGATGTAGGAAGCAGGCTGTTTAAAAGTCTGCTGGTGTTTGACAACTTGTGCACCTGGAGCTGTCAATATGAGAGATTTTCCCACTGTGTTTTCCTTCCAGAAGTGCATGGCCTCAGTCGGTAACACACATTTCTCACTGTATTGAGGGTAATTTCCCAAGCAGAATTTCTTGTTAGTCAGAGCAATTTTGGTTTCTGAATGTGTTTCTAGAAAATGTTGGTCAGCTGTTTTGAAAACTTGAGTTAGCTGGGTTACTGATCCTCATATGCGGGGTTTTTTTCAAGAAACAGTGGAAAGACGTTTGTGCTTTTTATTTTCCCACGGTAAAAGGAGTAATTTTGAAATGGCAAGTCCCATGGCCCTCTGCTTGTCAAGTATGTTTTTTGATCCATATTTTTGCATTCAAGTCTTTCGAGTCATTCAGAGAATCACAGAATTATCACAGAATGGCTTGGGTTGGAAGGGGCCTTAAAGCTCATCCACTGCCACCCCCTGCCACAGACAGGGACGCCTCCCAGGCTGCTCCAAGCCCCGTCCAACCTGGCCTTGGGCACTTCCAGGGATCCAGGGGCAGCCACAGCTTCCCTGCGTGACCAATTTCAGCTTGACCTCAGCTCCTTTCAAACTGCCTTGCAGAATAATGCTGGGAAGTGGGAACAGCGATGAAGGGTGCTCCATGTCTGCGCTCTGCAATTCTGCGCCGTTTGTTTGTTCTAATCTCCTACCTGGTGCTGATCTCTAGTGTGAACTCAGGGGATTTCAGTGATCCAGATAGAAGGGTTGGTCCGTGTCGTGGAATGGTTCAATCCTGCAAAGTGTGCACCTTGTTTTGCCAGTGGTTTTCTACTGACTTTTTTGGAGTTGTTAAAAAAAATGCTCAGAATTACCTAGAATGGATAAAGGGAGGTATTTAGAGTGCTTCTGTGGGGTACATCAGCTCAGGCTGCTGAAGGTACATCTATAAACTGGATAGCTCAGGAAATTTGTAAGAGCTAAGCAACTTTGGTGCAGATGATGCTTTGGTTCAGAGCCTGCCAAAGACTGTAGACTTTTCCTTAATATATTGGGCTGGAAATGTTACATCTGAATACAGAGAACTGCAGAATATCCTGAGTTGGAAGGGACCCACAAGGATCATCCAGCTCCTGGCCCTGCACAGGACATCCCAACTATCCCACCCTGTGCCTGAGGGTGCTGTCCAAACATTTATTTATATGTTTAGTGATTCAGAAAAACACTAAAACTGAGGGAAATTGTGGGTTGAGTGTCTTGCCTTTGCTGCCTTCTGCTTGGAAAATGGCAATATTATAAGTTTTGGGTCGCTGAGGGATGCAGATTTTTACTCTTTACTGTTCTTACCTCTCTGTTACATTTCACTTCCAGGGGATCTTTTTTTTTTTTTGAACATAATGCAAAATACATCAGGCGAAAGGAGAGACAGAGAGTCATCTCCAATGTTTCCATGCAATGGGAAAATAATTTCCTATTTGTATGCAAGCATAATGTGGATTTCTCACAGATGCCTGTGTTGCATGCAGTAAGAGGAAGACAAGAACAGCAGTGAAGGGGGTGTTTATCTTATTTCCTCCACCTGTGCTGAACAGCCAGACTCCAGCACTGAACAAACCGGGAAGAAGATTGCTGGGAAAGTGCTGTAATCTTATATACCCATCATTATGGGGTGAGTTAAGATACTGGACTTCAAATCACTTTACAGCCTAGGGGGAAAAGTAAACTCGCTCTTCTGGGCTAGCAGTTGCATGAAATGCAGCCTTTTCCTGCACGGTTTCGCCCCTAGAAGATTTATTCCCTGTTTCCTTTTCATAAATCCCAGATGAACTTTTAAATCCGGGATTGTTTGAAGCCACTGAACTTTCATAAGCCTTGCTCAAGCAGCTGATTTGCATGGGACACAGAAGTCTGAGGCAAGAATGACTGCAGACTAGAATGTACAATATATCTATGCCAGAAGCTTTGAACTCAGGTACAAGTGAATCATTTCCAAATACTCTGGCCCACACAATGGAATATTTCCTGTCTGGATGAATTACATGCTGCCTGGGTGGGCTTCTGAATGGTGAGAAAAAAAACCCTCCAAAGATTAAAAAGTCTCTGCTGCACTTTAATGAGGGAAGCAACCCAAAGAAACCCTGAAATGCCAGGGCTGCTGCAAATGTTTTGGGTTTGTCCTGTAAGGAGCTGATTGAAGTGTAGGAGAAAGGCTGCAGCGTGGTTTGCTGTACAAAACACCCTCTTTATCTCCTTTTTTTACAGCAAATATATAAAAGCAATCATTTAAACTTGTCCTCTCAGTGTCTAGATTGAAAATCAGAAACAGACGTGTACAACTTTCCAGTTTTCTTTATTGAAGCACGTCATTTGAACATCTGCTATCCTTAGGTGGAGGCTGAGGAGGGAAACCAAAAAATTATGTCAGCTTCAAATCTTCCCATTTCTGAACAGAGGGGGATTTCCACCTGGTGAGAGTGAAAAAGAAGTTCCCTGGCCTGGGTTCTCCAGGTTCCAGCCCCCAGTGGGTGTGGGGTGTTGGGCCTCCGGTAGCCAGCGCTGATCAGGGTTGTAGAGCATCTTCAAGTTGTTTTGTCATACAGCCTGGGGAGAACCACCTAAGAACTGCTTGATCCCGCTGGGTGGATTTCTGGGAGTGTGGCTGCAGGAGGAAAAGCTTTATTTTGCATGAAGCGCAATGTGGGTTCCTGAGGGCTAAAAGTGAGTTACTTCTCATGGCCCACTTTCAAAGTGTTTGCTGTGGTGCGAAGCTGAAGTTTCTCATCTGTTGCCATCGGAGCAAAGGTTTGTTTCCATTTAGCGCTGTGCTGATGGGCACCCAGCAAATGAACCAGGTTTATTTTGGATCACCTCCCCACAGTGGGGACCAGCCCCTCCAGTGCTGCATCCCTGAGAAAACAGGAACAAACAGAGGAGAGTCCCAGTGCAGCACCATTTCCAAGGGAGGAGGTGGAAGTCAATTTGTTTAATATCTGTGAACCAACCTTTGAGATGAGCTCATGGTGTCCGTGAGGAATGAGGCCTGAGGGCCCCAAAGCTCCAAGCCCTCGTGTTATCCTTCTCAGTTTATTATTTTTTAAGCTACAATTTAATGTAACTGAACAGTTTGATCCAAGATTAACAAAAATCAATCCCTCATGTAACTCCATTAAATGCACTGGAGTTGCACCAAGCATGACTTTGGCCCATTCAGTGTTTTCTCTGAAGATGTGAATCATCTTTGACACAACTTCACTGATTTAACATTTTGGACAACAGACTGATACCAGCAATTCTACAAAACCTCAGAAGCCATCCTCAGAAATTTCCATGACCCAATTTTTTTACAAAACCACATGGAAAGTCTTGTAATTGTGCTGAATGAAACATCAGACTTTGTATAGAAAACTCATAAATATCTCATTTTAAAGCATTGCTTAGCAGTGAAGTTTGTGGCAGTATTTTCCCTCTGAAATAAGGGGGCTGTTGTTCCATAATATTACTATTGTGATTTTGAATGTGATCTCTCAGGCCCTCTGTCTAAATCATTCTCTTCCTGTAGAGTTTTGGTGTTGAATATGATCTGCCCTATGAGTAGGATGGTCTAGTCTGATTTCCCAGAAGAAAAATTATGTCACCATGTAAATTTTTTTTTTTTTTTGGGTAGAATTTTGCAGCATTTTTTGTTCAAGCACCTCAGCCAGGGTTTCTGAGTCTAAACAGATTTCCAGTTGTGTTCTTATACCTCTATGAAAATGGTTTTATTCAGCTTTCATTGACAGTGACCTCGGGATCAACTTTTTTTCTGATTTATTCATGCATTTGCCTCTTTATCTGATGATTTGGCCAAGATGGTGAATTTCAGTCTTTTTCATTGTAGAACTAATATTTTTAAGTATCTATAACAGTATATTTATAAAATCATAACTTACCAAAAGGCGCTCATTAGAACTTGAACTCTTCAACCACTATATTAAAGATCTTTATACTGCGTTCACTAACGCTGAATGCCTTTAGCAGAAAGAAATCTTTTATCTTGGGTATGGCAGTGAGGAGTGAGTGCCATAAAATAATATGGAAAACGAAACATTTTTGTTTCTTTTAAGACAAGATTTCATAGAAGCACTAAGAAACTGGGAAACAAATGTTTTAAAACCAAAGAGGTCTCCATAGCAAAAGTATTTCAAGAGTTGCATAATTCATTTGGAAAACCACCAGAAGAGCTGGAAAATTTTTATAGGAAGGAGGACAATTTATCCATGGAGCTTATGAAAAATTCACTGTCCTTGGCACCTTAAAAAGTGAGTCCTTTCTTCTTGACGCAGCGATGCAAATCATGACAAAGAGCTGGATAAAGTGTGTTTTGTCATTATGAAGGAAGTTCATTAAGTCAGAGTTAATTTAAGCATCATTTCCTCCTCTGAAGAATAGGCCTTGATCTAGAAGCTCAATGTAAGTCTCAAAATCTTCTTGCTAAAGGGGAAATCTTTTTTTCCTGATGTTCACATATTTGGAAGTACTCTTGTGTACTTAGCTTTGTTCCTGCAATGAAAGGGGAATTCATTCAGCACTTCTTACTCAAGCTTTCAGTGTCTCCTGTGAGTCACAGCTAAAAATATTAAAGGGGATATTTAGGAGAAGAGGGGAATATTGGGAGTATTTGAGATATTCACCCTGAATTTAGGATGAATTACAATAAAGAAAGTGTATGTTGGATCCTATTGGGTCACTGAAGGAATTCCATGTAAGAAAAGAGGAGTGACTCTGAGTGCGGATGTGTTTCAGCAAAACAGGCGGAGGAAAAGCAGTACCTTTATCTCACAGAATTAATAAGTGAGAATTTATATTTTCAGATGAAATTTGCCCTTCGTACTGAAAGTATTTTTTATTTAAATGTGCAGAATCATTTACATGACGTTGTATGAGCTCATCGCAGTCTAGTCACCATCATCACTTTAAAATTTCCTTCTTCTTGACCTGCACCAAAAACCTGACAGATCTGAAAGCAGTTAAACTAATCTGAGCATATATTCTGATCAGTATCCTATGTTTAGGTTATCTAATATTATACTCTTTAAAAAAAAAAAAAAAACAACTAAACCTTTCCCTGTGTTATATTTGAACACCCATTATGTGATTGCACACATTAGGATTGCAAGTCCAAGACTCAGAATTCATTAATCACTAAAACCACAATTAATTGCCTGAGCATGTTTCACATTTCCTTCCTTCCTTTTTCTTTTTGAACTTCCAGTCTCATTTCCCTTTTCTCAGAACCCTCCTTCCAGCAAAATAAATGCAGGTGGCTCCTGGGCTCCTCTACTTTCTCCTCCTTATTTGCTAAGCTGACTACAAAGAAAGAAGAAAATTTCTGGGGCACAGGACATTCCTGTTTATGCCCTGAGTTTGCTTGTATCTGGTACTACAGTGTCTCACACAGCTGGGGGAAAAATCCAAGATACTCAGCAAAAGAACAGTTGGATTAAAAAATAAGCAAAAAACACCCTTTTTATTTACCTGAGAGTCAATGTTTAAAATGTCCTAACACCTAGGACACGTGAAAACAAAAGGGTATGTGGTGGTTTCATGACCAAGAGCTTCCTCTAAATAGTGAAACAAGTGGAGTTTTTGCACAGTTTGAAAACTGGAGGTGGGGAAAAGACTGTTACGGTATGAAGTGAAGGACCATTGACTGTAAAACACAAATCTCATAAGTAATTTCCATGTCTATTCAATTAAGGTCTTTTTTTCGTAAAACTACAGTAAAATCTTCTCAGCTTTAGCTGAAGGAGGATGAGGATTATTCAAGTATTTGCAATAAGGCCAATTAGCTACAACTTTGGGTGTTTCATTGGGGTTTATTAGCCACAAGTTATTAATTCAGCATATGACTTTCCCACTATTCCATCATAAATCCACATCCACTTATTTCTCTGTATATTTGGGGGAATTTGAGGCATTGCAGTTTCCACAGTGTAATAGCTTGATTTCTATGTATTTAGCAAATAGAACAGAACTGCCGCCCCACTTTTTCCTGCTGTGATGGAAGGATTAGACATGGAAGGTGTTGGATTTCCTTAAAATAAGATTACACAGCTTTTGGTTCTAACAGTTTGCAGAAGTCTGGACCCAAACTGTCTGGGATGGAAATGTGATGGGAATTTTTGAACTCCAGTAACGCCTCAAATCCATCAAGATAGGTGGTAATGTACAACTGGGCTCCACTGAGAAATATCTCACAGCTTTCACTTGATTAATTCACAACAACTGCCTTGAGGGGCTCATTATGATGAAACTCATCAGATGTTAAAGAATTTAGATCAGGAGGGAAGAGGGTGGTGACTCCGGGCCTCGATGTGTCCCCAGTCCAGCTGGTTTCATAACAGCTGCGAGTTCAGCGTTATTCACACCGTGCAGGCCTTGAAGCACTTCTCAGATATGTCATCTTTTCCAGCCCTTAAAAACCAGTTCTTCTGCCATTTGGTTCCTGATTTACACTGGAGACCATTTGACTCATCACTGAATTATCTTCAGGCTGTAACACTGAGGGGATTACAAATAACTCCCTTTATAACTATTAATCCTATTGCATGTTGTGTTTCTCTTTCTCAAACTTATATATTTTATTGTTTAAAAAAACGCAGATCAGTAGAAAAGTGTACATGGATGTCAAACCAGATGTATTCTGTACTTGTGGATAAGCCATGGATCTTGTAAGTCACCATAAGCGTAATTAAATTATCTGAGTTAGAACTCATCCTTATTTTACCAGACAGAATGCAGGTTTGGATCTGGCAGATTCAACTGGATTAATCTTTAACTCCCCTGACACAGGAATTTGTAACCATTTAATTATAACACAATACCCAGAAGGTTTTAATCTTCCTCATGCTTCTGCTTCCTTCTCACAGTTCTGCAGCTGTGCTGAAGTTTGATAATTTTGGTTCAATAAACCATATTGCTAAAGAAAACATGGTCTGGTCCCTCTATGTAATTTGCTTTCATCATGTCCTGTCCTTGGTTTTGCCACTGGATTTTGTACTCTTCTGATACAACTGATGAAAGCAAGTGATTTGATTCATTTATTTGAATCAGAATTGTTCATCACTGGGGATGTTTAACTGAAACAAACTTATCCTATATTTAATAAAGAAAAACAGATCAGGATAATTGGAAACAAAAAGTTCATGACTCCTCTACCTCTTTTTCTGTCCAATTTCAGGAGCTGAGTTCTGTCTTTAAACCCCTCCATGCAACCAGCGTTGTGTTCAAAGCACAAACCAGCCCCTGTTTTCTGTTTGCTTCACTAGTAGGAGTCTGGTTCAGAAATCCTGGCTCTAATTCTGTCTGCATTAGACACTGATGAAGTGTCTACCAGCACTGTGTGCTTTTTTTCATTCCCCAAATGTGAGCACTTCATGCCCTTCTGCTCCGTAGGGCTGGGATTTGCTGCTTGTCCCACACTTGGAGAGCGTCTCCCATGAGGAAAAGCTGGGAATTGGGATTGCTCAGCCTGGAAATGAGGAACTTCAGGGTGACCTGATTGTGGCCTTCCAGGACCTGAAGGGCGCTACGAGAAAGATGGAGAGAGATCATTTACAAGGGCCTGGAGTGAAATGGCTTCCCACTGACAAAGAGTGGGTTTAGATTTCATATTAGGAGAAAATTCTTTCCTGTGAGGGTGGGCAGGCCCTGGCACAGGGTGCCCAGAGCAGCTGTGGCTGCCCCTGGATCCCTGGCAGTGCCCAAGGCCAGGTTGGACAGGGCTTGGAGCAATTTGGGATAGTGGAAGGTGTCCCTGCCCATGGAATGGGGTGGAATAAAAAGGGTTTTAAGGTCCCTTCCAACAACCTAAACCATTCTATCCTGTGAATCTATAATCTGGCAGCCCCAGTTTGTTGCAGTCAGAGAGAGAATCCCAGAATCCTAAAACGGGTCAGTGGGGAAGGGCCCTGGTCCACCCACCCTGTTCAGGCAGGGCCATCCCAGAGAGCAGGGCACACGATTGTGTCCAGAGGGTTCGGGAATATCTCCAGTGAGGGAGACTCCATAAGTTGATCCATTTTCTTTGGGAGTTATCTTTTCAATCTTTAAAAGGTCAATTTTACAGGCTTCAGTGTTGCAGGCTGAAATGTTATAAATGGCAGCTTCGTCCCCCGATCTTGTCTCAGTATAAATTCAGAATATTTGAAAACTTTGGAGTGTGCACATTCTGAAACGGCCGAAATGATTCACTCCTTCCTTCATCAAATGGATAATTTGTCTTAATTCAGAAGATAAAGCCAGGGATGAAGTAATCCTCTAAATATTGCATACTGATGAGGTAGGTTCAGGAGTTTTTGGGCACTTTATGGTGCTAGGTTGTAAATCAGAGGAACAATAACCAACGGAAGTACCACTGCCCTTTAATTGGGGGGTAAGTCATTCCAGTGATTAAATCTGAATCAGGCACTGGATGAATGACATTATTATCCACTGCTCCCAGGGAGCAGCTTCCAGTGTGGAGATCGCACGGAGCTTTGGGAGGGCTGGTTGGGGTACAGCAGGATTCAGTGAGACAAAGCACACACTGTTGGGTCCAGCTGACATAATCTGTTCTCTCCAACAATCATGAAATGTTCACCTCTTTGACTGGAGAAAAGAGCAATTTGTGATTATTAAGTGAGACATTCTGGAAGTGCTCTGCTCCAAAAGACCAACAATAACTCTTGGATTTAGAAGAGCTACAGAATGTCCATAGATGAGGTTGATTACCAAACAATAGATTAAATCATGCCTGTCACAAAGCTCAGTGTTGCCACATTGGTGCATTGATTAATGGCATTTGGCAACTCTCCGAGTGGCCATTTGCCATTCATTCATGGGTGCCCTCTGGAGTACAATATGAGAGTGACCTGTTGGGAAAAGGAA
>WBMY01011668.1:127664-231618 GCA_013397315.1 Donacobius atricapilla
CACATTGTGGGCCACAGGTGGTTGGTTATTGGGTTAAAGATAATTTAGGTGTCATTTCTTATTTGGACAGTTTATCCTTAAAAGGCCTTGGGGAGAGAGAGAGATAGGGCCATTTTTTAATTTGTGAGCTGGAAGCCCTGTAGAACTCATGGTTTGGAGACTAACATAGATAAGAATTAATAAACCTCTGACTCCAAAAAAGAAATGCCCTCTCATACATTTAATCCTGACTCCGGTGAAAAGAAGAGAAAATGGAGCAGTTTGGGATGCAATGGCCCTCACAAAATGAACCAACACATACACATCAAGCAGTTTGAGCCCATCTAAACATTCAGGTATAAAGCAAAGCTAGTCTGAAAGCAGTAAAAGAATTTTTTCCAGCTCAGCTTCTGGCCTTCATGACACAGCTGACAGCAATAAGTGAACTGGCAGCGTGCACTATTGCTGCAAATTTTAATGTGAAACATCCACTTGATTCCTTCTTGGTCAGTTTTGGATCCTAAGTGCAAGAAGAATTGTGAAATCAAGTTAAATGAAGCTGATATTGCCATAGACAGAAAAAAAATNAGGTGTGACAAAAGGTATCACATCCTTCAGAATGGGGGAGAATGTACGCTGAGTTTGCTCCATAATCTGCAGCTCAGCAAAGCTGGCAGGTGCTGCTCTGGAGAAGTTTGGTGTTGGAACCCTGGGCACTNTAATAATTCTATATTTGAAATATGGAAACCTTTTTTTAAGTTTTCTATAGGCAAGTACACCCTACCACCAATATGGTGAAATCTAGAGAAAGGAATGCACTGAGTGCCAAAAATCCTGTCTTGTGAACAGGTTTATCAGTTTGAGTTGATGATGGAAGAACAGTGGAAATCCAGACTATTTGCATTATTCACTGTTCCCATTTTGTACACATCTCATCATGGTATTTCTTCTTTGAAGCCTGCCTCAGGCTTGAGTTTTTAATCTCTCATTGTTTTGGTTTTGAATTCTCAAAGGGGGGGTGTGTGTGTATATATATATATAAAATTTAAAATAACTGGTTTTTTTAAATACTGGCAATGCAGTGTTCTTATTTTTTTTTAAATATGTATGGAGATACCTGAATTCAAGTTTACCAAAGGATTCTGTTTCCCAGAAAAAAAAAATCACTAACATTCTCTTAAAATCAGCACCTTAATTTAAAAAAAAAAAGTTACCAACAAAACCCCAAAACAAATCACTTCCTTTTCTTGTACCGGTGATGGTGGTCATGAATTAAAAACACACTTCCTTTACAGCAGCTGAGGGGAGTTCACTTGGAAAAGTTTCTAAGCCTTGCTGAGTTCTGAGGTAACATTTTCAATTCTTAATATAATTATATTGTGGCATGTATGAGAAATACTGCCAGCATGAATTACTGGACAGTGTCTTTCAGCAAGGAAACTTTAGAAACCTTGAAATTTCCCTGTACTTTATTGAAGAATTACGTAGTGTTTGTTTCTTATTCTTCTAAAAAGATGAAAGTCATGCTGAGTTTGGGATCCAAATATAACCAATTTAATCAGATAGCAGCAAACAAACAGTTATTACATCCAGGAAATCAGAAATTTTTTTCCCCATCAGGGTGTGTTTTGAATTACTTGTGTATCAATTTGCTTTCAGTGATGAACAATTCACATTATGATTTACTGACCACATAGGTTTAATGTAGATTTAAACTTTATTATTTTGAGGTTATTTTTCTTAGCTGCAGTAACATCCTTGTGCCTGTCATCTTCCCTGTGTAAAACACTTCAGAATTCCAGGGTTTGGGTATCCATGTGGGTGGCACAAGTAGAAGATCATTTGTGGTTTCAGTTTAGTGATTGATGCGAACCTCTTTATCATCCAGTTAATCCAGATTTATGAATTCTGGTGTGTGATTGTGATTACATTTAAACCAAGTTAAACTTCACTGCTCCCACAGAATCACCGAAGTGTTGGGGTTGCAAGGGGCCTCTGGAGATCATCTGATCCAACCTCCCTGTCAAGGCAGGATCCCTAATAATGAAAAAAACTCACCATTATTAATCTTATAAAACCCTTAGATTCAAATGGTGGCCTCACTGAATTGAGTAGTAAAACTGTGAGTGAAACCAGGAGTTTAAAGTAGGGGGGGGATAATTTCCCTAACTGGAAGCATTTTAGATTTGGTTCCAGCCTGAATGTGCTCCAGGAAAATCCCACAGCGCTGCCTGTGGTGTCTTGTGCTTGCCCAAGTGTCTGGAAATGCCGGGATGCTCGGGCTCCCTTCCAAGAGCTGTGCTGAGCTCCCTGGCAGGGCCGGCTGGTGCTCCCAGGGCTTTGTGGGGCTGAGGATGGGCAACCCTGGAGCCCCATGGCTGCTGTGGCCTTGGAAAACCCAGGGAATGGCTGCAGGACCGCGTATCCCAAGGGTGCTGAGAGAGAAAAACCCCGGCAGCTTTCCACAGATGGGTGCGAAACCCAATGGGCACGCTTCCCAACTGTCTGAACTTTAAAAAGGAGGTCAGGGTTATTAAATGGATTCCTGTTTCACTCAAAAAAAAAAAAGTTTCCACGTTCAGGTTGGGCATCAGGAGGAATTCCTTCATGGAGAGGGTTGTTAAACATGGGAATGGACTGTCCAGGAAGGTCCTGGGGTCCCCACTCCTGGTGCTGTTCAAAAAATGACGGGATGTGGCACTCAGTGCCTTGGTAGGGATTGCTCAGGGCTTGGACTCGATGCTCTTGAAGGTCTTTTCCAGCCTAAATGATCCTGAGGTAAAGCCAGCAGAAATCTCAAGCAGAGGCCCCTGATGATCCAATGGTCAAAGCAGAGAATATTAAACACCAGTATTGTCCACAGGCTAAAAAAAAAGGCAGTTCTGATATGTTTATGCTCTAGATTTAAAAGTATTTCTTAATTTTTTTCGGCTTTGAGACAATTGGATTGTGAGGATCCAATGTTTCAGGGCGCATGATTGGGGTTCAGATACTGGAGTCTTGTTTTGAGGAGGGATATGGAATTTTAGTTTGGACCAGCCATTGAGAAGGCAAAAAAATCTGTGTTTAGTGTGGTTGGTTTACCCTCAGAACTTTATTACATATTTTAAGCCCAGGACAATGGCTGAAAACTGGTTAGAGAAAGTCTTTTGTATTTCCTTTTGCACAGGATAGTCACTGTTGGGTGATGATACCCTCTTGGTACTTCTAAGAATGATTACAGTAGAAGAAATATTTTTTAATACAGCTCAAAATCTTTATCTTTTCTCTTGCTTCTTGCGAATTAATACCCCAAGCAGCCTTTACTTTTACAACTTCTAAAGGCTTTCTCTTGTAAATAGAGCAAAAATGCTCATGGTACAATTCCAGTGAATAGCAAAGGCACATTGTAAATATTTAATAATTTATGATTCAGTTAGTGCATCAAGGAAAGTGATGCCTTCCTTAGGAGTTCAATGGATTTTTTTTTTTCTTTCCTCCTTCTCTTCTCCCCTTCTTTTTTGAGAACTGCATAATTCATCCAAATTCAGTTGCTAAGAGGAAGCACTTGAGTTTTTGTGAAAGGCTGCTCTGGTGAGCTGTGACATTACACAGAAAAAAAGAAGACAGTTATTCGTGTAATAGATTTTTTTATCCTTGTACTTATTTAAACAAAAATGAGGGTGCTGTCCTCAGCAGGGTAAAAAAGTTCATTTCTTACTCAAATAAGACTTACTTCTCACTCATAGTGAGGGATAATAGTGAAAGTAGCCAGCAAAATAAAAAGTCTTGAACACTGAATTTGGAAGACAACTTGGGACTGGAGTCAGCACCACGCATTTCTGAGAAATGCAGAGTACTAAATACTTCTTGTATTGACTAAGGTAGCTCCTGGATATTTAAAAAGACACTCAAATAGGCAAGATCATGCAGTGCTTGGGCCAGTAAAGCACTAAAGGTGCGAGCAGAATGTCTGCACTCCTCACAGGTGCTTTGGGGCATTGTTCTGATATTCTTCTTAGAGTACCAGTGAATGTGTCTGCATCCATTTTTTTCATCTTTTCTTTTGAATTTACAATTATCAGATCATGAAAAACAGTCCATGAAGTGTTTTAAAGGGAGTCCAAAGTATTTGGGAGGAATCTAGATTAAAAACTTAATTACTTAAGGGAGAAGGAATTTACATGATTCTTTCATTGAGCATCTGAAAAAGACAATTGAAACCTTTTCTCCCTGGCTTTTGTCTTTCTGGCAGATTTTGCTGTGCAAACCCACAGTGTGAGGTTTTTTGAAAGGCAGGGCACCAAGGATAGTGAATGTAGTAATAATTAACTCACCCTCATTAAAACAGAGGTTTAGTAGTCTCAAATATTTCACCTCTCATCTTGATGAGTACAATGGGTAAGCTGGAAACTGTAGTATATTATTATAATTTTATGTATCACTTTTTTTTTCTCCCTAAAAATTTCAATTTTTTTAACACATAGAACTTTTTTTTCTTGAATTTTTGTCTCAGTTCTATTTAAAACGTTTACAGTATCTCTGTCTCTGATGGTTTAATTTCTCTGTCTTTGTTTTGCTGGGCTGATATTAAAGTTCTTGTTGTAGCTTTTGTCACAGATGAAATCAAGTAGACTTAATGTTAGCTGGTACCCTAAGAATTGCAAGCAACTTTTTTCCATTTTTTTCTACATTTGTTGCATGTGAGAACCGATTCTTTGCATAAAGTGTGACAGTTTATGGAAAGAATTTTATTTCTGTGCAGAAATTACATTTTAAAAATATTGAAACTACGTGATTTTGAGGGGCGTTATTATGCTGTAATGTATTGCTCTATAAATTTGCTTATGAGTATAAGAATTATGGGCATACTTCACAAAGGCAGAAAAACATAAGAGAATAAATAAAAGAAACATGAATAATTTTAAAATTTAGTGGTTTGTGCTGCTCAGGATACTTATAAAGGTTTGTCAATTGTTTCAGTATTTACTAAGCCACTGGCTAGTTTGAAGTTTAAATCATTGAACATCTTGAGCCGGAAGGGACCCAGAAGCATCATTAAGTTTGAAAGGCCATTTTTACGTTTTCTAAAGTATTTTATATAATTGATCTTTGTTTCCCTCAAGTTCATAATTCTAGTTACTACTTTTAGAAGTAAGAAAATGCTGAGTCATAATAAAAAAGCTGCCAATAAAGAGCCTTGTGTGGAGGAAAAGCTCTTAAATCCCCATGAAGACAGAAAACATGAGAACAGCTGGTAAGATAGTGGAAACTTGGCAAAATGGTGAAGCCTTTGTGGAGGTTGGTAAATAGGAGACAAACTGTCCTCACCTATGTTCTTGAATGTGCTTTACTCCCCTTTCATCCGGAGCAAAGCTTCTGGCTGCTTGTGACTCGATTATTTATAGAATTTTGTTTTCTGGGCAGGCTGGAAGTTGCAGCAGAAATGTCCTTAAGATTGTGACTCATTAGGGCTTGGTGAGTCACAGGTAGCAAACAGGATGCTGCTGGAATTGGCCAATATGTAACCTCAAAGTGCTTGTGTTTGGGTGTTTGTTTGTTCTCAGGGCACAATCTTCTTCCATTCTTTCCTTCTAAGAAGAGCGATAGACATGTTGAAAAAAAGGAGATAATGGTGGCCATAAAGTCAGGGGTTTTTCCTGCTATGCTGGGAGGGATTTGAAACATTCCATGTCTCTAAAGAGAGTGAAAATCAGACAGCTTTGGGAGACGGGGCCACAGGTTATTCTAAGAAATCAGAATCATTGCTACCTAACAGTTCTAGGAGATCTTGAGATCGTCTTGGAATTCTTCATTTCACTGGCAACAAAAACACTCTCAAAGTTGTACAGATCCATTCCGTTAAGGGGGCTTCACCTTGCATTGGTAATAAACAGGGAAAGGGGGATTGGAGCTCTTTGAGCTGGAGGTAAAAGGTGGCAGAGTTGACACATTCGATGTTCACACTTTGACATGTGTATTCAACTCAAAACCTGGAGCTTTATACCTCCAGAAATACATTAAATTTTGCAGGTAGAATCAATTCTGAGTGAGATAAACCAAGGGGGGGAAGTTTCTTTCGTCTCATGGCAGAAGGATTAACACCCAGATGTTTTTACCACCTTCTGTCTGCTCTGTAGGTGTCCTAATGACAGTGTGTTATTCCTCCACAATGCCAGGATTGGTAGATTTTGAGAGATACGCTAATGGTTTGATGCCTATTTTAACACCTCTTTGTGCACTAAATGTCTGTCTTTGACCTTCTGGGAGTTTTCTTTCAGAAGCAGACAATGAGAAACACTGATTTGTCAGAGAAGTGCTTTCAAGGTTTACCTAAACTTGAAAAATACAGCAAAGGCCACGATAAAAGCTTCTAATGTAGTTTGAACCATAAAATCCAACTATTTTTAGAGACTTTGTACCTCAGAGTGACTGATGATTGTTAGTGTTGCCTACTTGTGAACATTTGAGAGTTAAGTTGTAAGAAGTTGTGTTTAGCAATCTTTAAAGGGTGTGTTCAGATGCTTCCTCCCTCTCAGGTGATGAACTGGGTATTGCCCAACACTTTTTTTTTGTTATTTTCCTTAGAGAAGAACAAGCTTATGATGAAATAAACAGAGAGAGCAATTAGGACCACACTCTTCAAAAGAACTGGTGTTCAGCAGAGTTTGTTTTTAAGGAGCTTGGTTTAGACACAAAATCTTCCATAAAGAAATTGACATTAAAAAATAGTTTGAAGATGTACAGGGGACATATCAGCTTTGTGTTCTGGACCAAAGAAAGGCTGTACCTAAAGCAGCTGAGCTCACGAACTGCTTTGCGTACGACTGGAAAACTAAGTTTGTGATTTTCTCGTTCTGGGCCTTCCAGTGATAATAGTGGCCCTTACCATTTCTGTGTTCTTTTGAACCACAAGCAAACTTTTAAAGTTTGTTTATTCAAGTTTGAGTCACTATACCTGAGAAAGGGAAGAGTTGAAAAATCTGTTGGGTTTTTTTTAGTATTAATAAACACCGTACCAAATTTGGTAACTACTCTGACAATAGATGTCTGTCAAAGCTAGAATACTTTTCCTTGGAATTAAGCTTTTATATGTTTGGAAAGCTAGGCATTGTTCCTGACATACTCTATGATAATATTAATTGTAATCAAAGCTGGTATTTTGAGATAACCTGACTTGATATAAATTGCCAGGACTATGTTTTCTATTATCTTCAGAGTTCTTTGGTTTTCCCAGGACTAGGGAGCATCCAAAGCTTACTAAACATACTTAGAAGATGTAACATTTAACTTTCTTTTAATATATATAGGGCAGCTCTAGTAGAAAATGAGTAAGAATACTCCATAAAATGTTTTCACCAGTATTTGTCAACACAGACAAAATTGCATGAAGCTTTCAAATTGTTTACTGAGCTGACAATAATGGCTTGTGCACCATTGTCCAGCTCCTCCACAGGTAAACTCTGCCCAGTCTACATACAGACTTTCCCCCAAATTCCTTTGGGCTTTTGACTAAACTACTTCATGCATTCACCACATTTTCTCTTAAACTCATCTCTTGAGCTCCAGGACTTTGAAATCCCAAGTGCCATCTCTTTTAACCTAAACAGAAGCGGGGCAATTGAGTCTCCTAAAGGTTATATATTGCATTTGTAGATGTGGAAGGAACAAACATCCCCAGTATCCCCAAACTGCACTTGAAATAACAAGCAGTACTGTACTGCAGTGTGAAAATTATTATTTCTTTTTAAACAATTTATTTTTGGATTCTACACGGCCTCTTGCAGTAGTTCAGGGGAGGTGCAGCCAGTGTAAAACCGGGCTCCTTGCTGTATCCCACAGTCCCTTTTCCACCTCAGGAGGAAGAACAGCAAAGAATTTGGTATTTGGCCAAGAGTGAAGGCAGTGTTGCGATCACACTAGGGGTAGTGCCCTCTGTAACAGCTCTGGCCTCAAAAATCTTGTCCAGAATATCCTCAGGGTGATGCCTTCGAACTCGTGAACAAGCCAGGAGTGCACGGCACATCTCAGTACAGTGCTTTCTGTAAGGCAAATAACTGCTGCTTTTAATGTTACATAAAATTATGTCCGACTCCAATCTGATTTCACTTTTACAGGCACAACTTGATTCTGGAAAGAGATGAGAATCTGACCCCAAACCCAATAGATTGCCATCATTCTCTCAGTTACAGCTGATAACCCAAACCCATAAGCACGTAAATACACATCTCAGCTGCCTTTGGAATGCTGGTATTTGCACGGATGTTTCAGCCTCTGACAGAAAGGGAAGCAAATCATTTATCTGGACTTGGAGGTCACATGTAGGACACAATTTCCTTCTGCTGGAGTGGATCAGTGTACAAATCAGAAAAATGTGAGCAGAGCAGGGGGAAAAGATTGTGTGCTGTTTCTGCGCTGGGACGTGTGAGCGCACCGCTTTTAAACCTCAGGAAATTGTGTTGGGTGAGGAGGAGGGGGAGCGAGAGTGGCTTCATCTGTTTTTCAGTGGTAAACTGCAGAAATGCTTTCCAGAGGTCAGGGACTAAAAATGGCTTTTGCTCACATACTAATGCTTAAAACCAGTGAAAGGATTTTCTAAGCGCGAAAACTGCACGTTTTACCTTAAAAATGAAATGCTAATATGGCAACGGAAGTATCCAACATTCATGGATGCCTTAAATGACGACCTTTTAGAACAGAATGGAGTCTTTCAACTACTTTATAACTTAAAGTTACTAAGATTTGGGGTTGTTAGGCATTGCCAAACCTTTATCTTGAAATAGGACAACCTGTTAAATATTTCAGTATGGCCTGGTGCGAGGTTTTGCTTGTAGCAGTAAATGTGCATGAGTTGGCTACAAAATTTACAACTAACCTTAGATCCTGAAACCTACACCTTGCCTAAAAATACTTGGCTTTGAGTTCTTTCTTTCATTTCTTTTTTAGTTCCTATTCGTGCATAAATATGTGTTTTTGGAATGGTGATTGGAAAGTGTTTTAACTTAATCCAGTGACATGCCCCAAAGGTGGTAGAGTTGACAAATTAGGTGTTCCTTGAAGGACAGTAGTATTAATAAGTATTCCCATATAAAAACAGTTTGGGTATGTGGGTACATTTTTAATTGGTTTTTACATTTTTATCTTCAACTTATATTTCATTTTGCATATCCAAAGATCCCCACCCCATGCTTACTTTTATAATATGTGACAGAAATTTGACTTGGAATTGAGAATAAGTGTGTGAAGGGGATGCATGTCAGAGCATAGGATTTGGGTTGTCAATCAGTCTGAGTGGAAACTGATTGGCAACAGCCTTGGGAGATGTTTAATTAGTGAAAAATTAAAGTGGGACACGAGGCTATGTGAAGAGGATGCCCATTTTCATTTTTTAAGACGGGAAGTATCAGTAAGTGTTCTGAAATATCATTAAAATGCAACACAAGGAAGGATATCAAGGTGTCTTCTGGACCATCCCATTGCCATTAGCACAGATGGAGTTAAGACGTATTTAGTTTATATTTAAAGATATTCTTTAAAAAAAAAAACAACTTTAAACCCTTCCAGGGAATCTGTTCAATTGCTTCATAATAATCACTGTGAAAATGGTGGTATTTACATTTCCTTCCCTTGGGTCTATACTGAGTATCTCCTGCTACAATTTATGTTTGCCGCCCCAAATCTCAAGTCTTTTAGACATGGAGGGTGCCTTATTTTCTTTCTCCTTGCAGTGTCATTTTACGTAAAATCCGTTGTTACAACCTTCCTCATCACTGTAGTCTTTTCTCACTTCCCTTGGTCTTGCTTTTTTCATGCCAATGTATTTTTTTGTTCTGCGCTTGGTTTTGCACAGAAACACACAAACTTTTCCATCACCAATGATGAGAAATAGAATTTATATTCTATCTTTTCTTATAACTTCCTTACAGACCACTCTGTAAGAAACCCCCAAAACATGGGGGTTTTGCGTATTTGGTAGCCAGGAAAGCAGTAAAACAACAATGTTCCCAATACTCGCTCTGTTTTCTGGGCTTGTTGGTCTCTTCAGGTTTAATTACAAATAAAGAGTTGTAAATATGTTTAGCAGAGTGGTCTGCTCTTTTAGAACACGAAGGCAAGGGTGTTCATACCATTTTCAAAGCAAAACCCAGGGAAAGGCCTGCCTTGGGTCAGCTCCATCTCTGATCCAAAGGTGGCAGAGCAAGGGCCAGGGGTGGGTTGGTCTCTGGAATGTTCACAGGAACTCCAGTGTGCTCATTCATTTCCAAGTGTGAGTTCCTAAATATCCATCCCATTTCCAGAGACAGAGCCAGAACTCTTAAACTGCAGGAACAAAGCTGCGTGAACACACTGTGTACGCAGACAGGCCTTTCCTCCTACTCATTTTTCCTCCCTATGGCAGAACCACTCCTGATGTGGCCTGGCCTCTGCCACGGTTTCTCCCACTTTTGTTTTTCCAGCACTTGTTTAGACTTGGGTCGGTCCTTTCACTTCCACATGTGTTTAATAGAGTCCCAACCGCCTTCCTGCCCTCTCTGTAGTTTTCTTTTCTACTTAATTGTGCTTTAAAAGAACTTTATGGTTTTTGCTATCAGTCCAAAATGTAACCAAACCCAAGAGGGCCACCTACATAGTTTATAGGATATGTATGCATGTATGTAGGGTGTCCAGAATTTAACTTCTGGCACGGAATTGCATGGATTTCATCTGAAGTGGGATTCACTTAAAGGAAATTAGGCAGCTGGGAGAGCTGTGGTTTCTATTGACTCACTGCAACAACAGTGACACAGATTTTGTCACTTGTTTCCTTCCATGAGGACCTTTTCTTGATTAAAAAAAAATCTGCCAGTCCTAGGGAATTAGGGGATGTAATGTCTTATTCACCTCTAGCCCTTTCCTCAAAACTTGCACAATGGGGCAAATGAAGAGTTTAACTAGCTCTGATCCTGCTGCGGATACACAAGCATTTTCTGTGTCACCAGAGGTTTACGCTGTGTTCTTTTAGTGCTGAGTTTTCCTGACTTCAGGGCCTTCCGCACAATAATAAAACTGCAGATGAGCTTCCACCAACCATGTAGCTGTGGCCCAGTGGCCCTAGAAAGATGTTTGGAGCTCACTTCCTTTCCCTCTGGGCCAGTTTCTCCAGAAATCTCCACACGGTTCCCTTTGGCAACCCTCTGCTGCACAGGATTTGGGCCTGACTGCCAAATTTACTCCACTTTTGGAGCCTTTCACATGCAGTTACTCTTGGGAGACTCCAATTAAACTATTGGCATTTCATTTTCTTGGCAATCATGGGCTCTATAATGTTAGATGGACTCCACTACTTTATGGAAGTTTAAGTGAAGTTGCTCTTCATTCTTTTTTTTTCCCAGCATGTAATTTGTTTACTAGGTAAATGAAAAGTGCCACAAAAGCTGTCCTATGCCACTTCCTCCTGTTAGATTTGGATTCATTTCAGCCACTGATGGGCCCAATCCAAAGCCATGAAGGTGCAACACAACATTTTGTCCTCTCTGTGGTTATCTCCTTCTATCTATGCAGACAGTGTTTTTTTTTTTCCTCCCTTCCAACCTCCTCCCTCAAAACCAATTAATGGGCTAGCCCATAATTATATGTGCTTCCTTTTCCAGTAAAGAGGAAGGAAGCCTCCGAATCAGACAGACGTCACTTGGGCTGCAACTTCTGGAGAATAAATGTGTATTTAGAGCAGGAAAATCTCTTGTTGCCAAAACATGGATAGGAACTGATCTTCCTCTCTTTAATGGGCAATCTAAAGGTCAAGAGCCAGGATGGAGACAAACGGTGACTTTATGCCTGATGATTGCTTTGTTGATATGAAATGTAATCCAGGAAGTCCCTGAAAGCTGCCTGCATGCTGACTATTGACATTTCATTGCTCCCCTCTCAGCAAAGATCAACCACATGCAGACACAATCACCTGGAAAATAATAGTTATTGTGGAAAAGTTCTCAAAAACAATTTTCCTACCCCATTCAGCAGATAAAGGATTTTCCTTTCCATACAGCATTATAGATGAATCTATAAGTTTAGATGTTAGGAAAAAATGTTACAGTAGATGTCAGAAAAAAAAAATTTAAAAGCCATTATATTTGGATAAATCATGCAAATCTGAGAGAAATAGTAGATGAAGTGATCACACCGGTTAGAATATTTCAAAAAATAATTGTTCTAAAATGTTTCCTTAGGTGAATATATTTGTGGGAGATAATAATTTATTCAGTGTTTAAATACATTTTACTTTAATATAAAGAAAAAAGGTAATATGGTATCAAAAGAAAGCTGTCATGTGCACACCACTGCTCATTCCACCTCACCCCAAATTAGCTCTGTATTTCAAGCTCCAGTTCAGCACAGATGAATTTTTATTGTTTAAAATACAAATTCCACTCTCATAACAGAAAGGCTAAGAAACTTCCCCATTTCGCATCTGTTTGATTATCTCATAATAGGTGTTATTAATTTTCAGATGTGTGGGTTAGGTGTGTGTTTAAGTCTCCCCAGTTTGTTGCTGAGGCGATTAAAAAAAAAACAAACTTAGGTCATAGAAATTTGAGACCTCCCACCTTCACTTTGAGATTAGAGTTCTTCAGTTAAATCTGATATTGAGCCTAAGTGATAAAGATTGGCTCAGTGTGACGTGTGCTTTACTCCAAAAAGTGGAGTTTCTTTCTGCGGGCAAAGGGAGCAAAAGAGATAAAGTTCTGTAGTTTTGGACTCAAGGTAGCGGTGTCCTCTCTGCCCTCGGTTCCAGTTCTGCTGCTGTGCGATTTGATGGGCAACAGGAGTTGGGAACACGGAGAAGAAAGTCCTAAACAAGATCCTTCTCCCTAGAAACTCGGGGGGATGGAATGCTGTCAGCTCTTGCTCTCTGTGGAGCAAATGCCAGCGTGCTGGAAGTTTCCCTGTAGCGGAGCTCTCAGGGCTCATATTTTGGCTGATCATGAAAGGCCAGCAGTTCCCAGCAAGAAAAGCGAGTTAATGAATCCACAGGCCGCGTTTATCTTCCCGAGCATTTCACAGCCTCTCCGACTGCTTGTCTCCCTCTGTGCAGGGATTAAACCCTGGGAAGCCGCCCGGGCCGGAGCGCCGGGGCTGGCGCGGGGCCGCGGGCCTGCTCCGAAAGGCGGCTCTGCCTGGAGGGCAGAGGGCAATGCAGCACAGGCTCAAGAGCGGCTGGAACAAATGTTTTCCTGCTCCTTCTCTTCCTGCAGCGAGCCATCAGCGTCCGGGGGCTGTGTGAAATACCGATTGCGGTTATTGCTGGATGCCATTTCCCACGATTTGGGGGCTGCAGGAGCAGCCGTCGTTTTGTAAACTTGTTTGGCACTGATGAGCTGTTAATTAAAGGTGGGCTTTTAGTGCTGCTGCTTCCAGGCAGTCCCGACTGAAGCATCTGCTGGTGCTGTTAACACCTGTGTGGCTGTGTCGGATCCCTGGGCACGGAGAATTTCAGATTTTCTGTGCTGACAGGCTCTGACCCCCAAGCAAACACTGCATTGACCTGAGGCCGTGGAACAGGCTCCCCAAATTGAGTGACAGCNCCACTTCCTCCTGTTAGATTTGGATTCATTTCAGCCACTGATGGGCCCAATCCAAAGCCATGAAGGTGCAACACAACATTTTGTCCTCTCTGTGGTTATCTCCTTCTATCTATGCAGACAGTGTTTTTTTTTTTCCTCCCTTCCAACCTCCTCCCTCAAAACCAATTAATGGGCTAGCCCATAATTATATGTGCTTCCTTTTCCAGTAAAGAGGAAGGAAGCCTCCGAATCAGACAGACGTCACTTGGGCTGCAACTTCTGGAGAATAAATGTGTATTTAGAGCAGGAAAATCTCTTGTTGCCAAAACATGGATAGGAACTGATCTTCCTCTCTTTAATGGGCAATCTAAAGGTCAAGAGCCAGGATGGAGACAAACGGTGACTTTATGCCTGATGATTGCTTTGTTGATATGAAATGTAATCCAGGAAGTCCCTGAAAGCTGCCTGCATGCTGACTATTGACATTTCATTGCTCCCCTCTCAGCAAAGATCAACCACATGCAGACACAATCACCTGGAAAATAATAGTTATTGTGGAAAAGTTCTCAAAAACAATTTTCCTACCCCATTTAGCAGATAAAGGATTTTCCTTTCCATATCGCATTATAGATGAATCTATAAGTTTAGATGTTAGGAAAAAATGTTACAGTAGATGTCAGAAAAAAAAAATTTAAAAGCCAATTTATTTGGATAAGTCATGCAAATCTGAGAGAAATAGTAGATGAAGTGATCACACCGGTTAGAATATTTCAAAAAATAATTGTTCTAAAATGTTTCCTTAGGTGAATATATTTGTGGGAGATAATAATTTATTCAGTGTTTAAATACATTTTACTTTAATATAAAGAAAAAAGGTAATATGGTATCAAAAGAAAGCTGTCATGTGCACACCACTGCTCATTCTCCCTCACCCCAAATTAGCTCTGTATTTCAAGCTCCAGTTCAGCACAGATGAATTTTTATTGTTTAAAATACAAATTCCACTCTCATAACAGAAAGGCTAAGAAACTTCCCCATTTCGCATCTGTTTGATTATCTCATAATAGGTGTTATTAATTTTCAGATGTGTGGGTTAGGTGTGTGTTTAAGTCTCCCCAGTTTGTTGCTGAGGCGATTAAAAAAAAAACAAACTTAGGTCATAGAAATTTGAGACCTCCCACCTTCACTTTGAGATTAGAGTTCTTCAGTTAAATCTGATATTGAGCTTAAGTGATAAAGATTGGCTCAGTGTGACGTGTGCTTTACTCCAAAAAGTGGAGTTTCTTTCTGCGGGCAAAGGGAGCAAAAGAGATAAAGTTCTGTAGTTTTGGACTCAAGGTAGCGGTGTCCTCTCTGCCCTCGGTTCCAGTTCTGCTGCTGTGCGATTTGATGGGCAACAGGAGTTGGGAACACGGAGAAGAAAGTCCTAAACAAGATCCTTCTCCCTAGAAACTCGGGGGGATGGAATGCTGTCAGCTCTTGCTCTCTGTGGAGCAAATGCCAGCGTGCTGGAAGTTTCCCTGTAGCGGAGCTCTCAGGGCTCATATTTTGGCTGATCATGAAAGGCCAGCAGTTCCCAGCAAGAAAAGCGAGTTAATAAATCCACAGGCCGCGTTTATCTTCCCGAGCATTTCACAGCCTCTCCTATTGCTTGTCTCCCTCTGTGCAGGGATTAAACCCTGGGAAGCCGCCCGGGCCGGAGCGCCGGGGCTGGCGCGGGGCCGCGGGCCTGCTCCGAAAGGCGGCTCTGCCTGGAGGGCAGAGGGCAATGCAGCACAGGCTCAAGAGCGGCTGGAACAAATGTTTTCCTGCTCCTTCTCTTCCTGCAGCCAGCCCTCAGCGTCCGGGGGCTGTGTGAAATACCGATTGCGGTTATTGCTGGATGCCATTTCCCACGATTTGGGGGCTGCAGGAGCAGCCGTCGTTTTGTAAACTTGTTTGGCACTGATGAGCTGTTAATTAAAGGTGGGCTTTTAGTGCTGCTGCTTCCAGGCAGTCCCGACTGAAGCATCTGCTGGTGCTGTTAACACCTGTGTGGCTGTGTCGGATCCCTGGGCACGGAGAATTTCAGATTTTCTGTGCTGACAGGCTCTGACCCCCAAGCAAACACTGCATTGACCTGAGGCCGTGGAACAGGCTCCCANCTCTGAAAAAAAATTATTGTATTTAGTTACTCTGTAGTTTCCCAGCTGCAATAAACTAATTTTTTTTACAGCCCAGCATTAATATTCCAGAATTCTATTTGTTTTGTGGACTTTTTAATTGTTTGGGTTTTTTTTTCCTCTTTTGGCTTTTTGTTGGGTTTTTTGGTTGTTGTTGGGGGTTTTTTGGTGGGTTTTTTTNGGTTTTTGGTGGGTTTTTTTTTATTTTTTTGTCTGTTGTTTGGTTCCTTTTTATTGTGGGTTATTTTTGGTGGGGTTTTTGGATTTTTTTTTTTAACAGCGATGGGCTTTGTTTCATTTGAAGGCCCTTCAGAAGAGGTCTCAGTCCTGTGGAGACCTGACAGAGCTGCTGTCACTGGCTGAGGAAACAGTGGGGAGGTGCTGGGAGCGAACCCAGGCACTCCCAAGAGAAATAAAGAACTTCGGGGGGTGGGTTTGTTTGGTTGAGTTTCTGTTGGTTGGATTTGTTTTGGTTTTCTTTGTTTTGGATTTCTTTTTAATTCTTATTTCCCTTGCTTCTAGAAATGATGGTACAGAAAAGGCTGCCCATGAAGAGGATTTTAGTGAGGGATTTTAGTTTTTCTCCCATTTCCCTTCTGTGTTTTAGAGTGCTTGCTGGCTTCTTTGAGCACCTATTAAATATTGAAAAAGCGAAGGCAGGGGGCAACTCTGAGATAAAGTGTGACTGGTACTTAATTACATTTCCTTGAAATGAAATCACTACAGTTAAAGAAAACATCAGCCCAGCCAACATTAACATCCTGAATAAGCTCAGCTCATGTGGGTTTCTGACTAAACGTAAACCTCAAACTCTGTCAGATTAGGGAAGAAGCTGTATCTCCTTCACTATTCCCCTTATCTCTCCAATTCCAGTGCAGAGGCACTAATATTTCAGCATCTCAGAAGTCAATCAATAATCTCATTTTCAGTTTAAAATTTGGGATGGAATCTTATCACTGGCTAATTATTTCCATGTTACTTTTACCTTGGAAAGCAGGAGACTGAAGCCAGGATTTTGTGTGGCTATTTTTTTTTTCCATTAGTCATTGTGCAGAAATTTCAATTCTCTTTTGGTCCTCTGTGCATAAATTTTTCTCTTCCCCATGTAAAATAGTGCAGAATAAAATAACTTCGAATAAGTATTTAAGCATACCTGGAGAGCTGTTGAAATCAATAAGTGCTCAGATAAGTAAATTCAGGCACTTTCAGATTTTAAATAAACTTTTTGGGGTATTTTGGGGGTTTTAGTGAAGTTATCAAGAACGTTCCACGAGTGGGGAAAAGGTGAAAGAAGACCTGGGGCTATGAGGAGAAAGGAATGGAATCGGAGTCAGAATTTCCACCTGTGAAAATAAATAAAGGAAATTCTAGAGTGTGAGGTATCTTTGGTAGAAGTTACAGATGAATTAAATACATTACCAATTAAAAAAATAGCATTCCCTGTTCTGCATGCTTGCTTCTTCTGGTTTGGGGTTTTTTTGGAGGGTTTCGTTTGGGTTTGGGTTTTTTTCATTGGTTTGGTTTTTTGGTGGGTTTTTTCAAATTTTGGGGTTTTTTTTTAATAGTACAATCCTTTAGAGGTGTCAGTAAAAAAATCTGCTCTTACATTAATATATATATTTATAACTTAATATATTTTTCAGCTTAAGCATAATTTAATGGATGAGACAAGACATAAACTGGTCCAAACAAGTTCTACCATATTTGCATGGCCTTTAGCTGAGAAATAAGTGTTCTTCCCTCAGTTTTGTTTCTTGTGAAATAACCATTAATTCTTAAACTTCTGCACAGAGTAGATTGAACTGTAGTAAAAAGAATCTTTTCTGTATTAGTGAAGAAGGGCTGTAACTGCTAGTAGCTACCACTACACCTAACGGAAGTTTTTGATTAGATTTTAGAACATTAATTTTTTAATGTATTCTGTAACAGCTTTCTGCCCAGGGGTAGAACCAGGATTTTGCAATGGAGAGAAGCAACATTTTCAGCTCTGAGTTGAAAAAATGCTTCCTACTTTGACTCCTAAGTATTCCAGGTAATTTCTAAGCTTTGAAAAAGCTTTATTAGGGCTTTAAAAACTACCATAATATATTCAACAGAAGTATGACTTTGAATATTAAAAATGCCTTCTGTTACTCTTCATTTTCATAAATATCCATCTAAATCTACCTATTAAACAGGAAAGCCTACAGCTTAAGGCAATCTCTCATCTTGCACAGTGGGCAGTATGTAATATTTACATGTTTGTACCTTTCCTCTTTAAACAAGAAATATTTCCTGGCATTTCACAGCACCATCGTCCTGCTTTGTCATGGAAAAGTGTGGAAATGGACCCAACTGAAACACTGAACCTCTCCTGGTGCTTTTGCATCCTGCTAAGTTGAATTAGAAAACTATTTTCCTAAGTTTTTTTTTTTTTTTTGCTTGTTTAGCCTTAATTGAAGTTTATAGATGGCAGTATTAGATATTTTTTCCCCATACTCTTCCAATCTCAACTGCTTCATTGTTCAGACATGCCCAGTGGAGAGAGCTCAGGATCATCTCCATTCTGTGGAGTTGTGGAAGGAATTATTGGCATGTGTTTTCAGACAATTCATATGCGATTCCCATTCTAAGGTACTGAATTAATCCAGTGTTTTTGGGAGAATAGCGTGGAAAAAAAAGGACTGTGAGACAAAAAGCCCAGAAGAATTTGAGAGGTATTAAAATATAATCCCAGACACGCTATGTGACAGAATTCTGTGTAGGTGAGGCTTTACTCCAGAGAGAGAAAATCTGGCTCTTTGTCAACACATCCTCCCCTCACCCTGTGATGCACAGCAGAGGGAATCTGCCCTCATGGGCCTTGGAAGCAAAGCTTGTGTATCCCATATTAACAAAGCATTTTATTGAAGATCAACTTGAAGTATTTGGCAATCTGTGAGTCATTACCGTAGCAAGAGAAGGTTAATCATGACCAAGTTTTTAGAGTGGTAAATAAGAAATTCAGCCTGGGAGCCTGCTTTGAAAATAACCAGAGGTAAAACTGAATTTGCAGCACTGGGGGTAAATGTTGGGGTCATAACATATCCCACTTATGTTCAAACAAAATAACATCTGTTTAGCAGAGATGTTTAAGTGCTTATTGACTGATTATTTGGGGAATAATAAAACCTAACAAATTAACCAATACAAGAGATGCCAGAAGGACAAGTAGGAGAAAATTTTTATGGTAACACAAGCTGGTTCATTTAATTTTCACAGTGCTTTACAGGAATGTATGTTTTCCTCACTCTCTTGCTCTCTTCTTGCTTGCTTCCACCTGGGCTTTTTTTTCAGAAGCAGCAGTTTTGTAACCTGCTGAAACATGGAGGGTGAATATTTTGTTTACCTTGAAACAACTTAGTGTTCCAGCCAGACGCTGTGTATAGAAATAACCTTTGCGGAGTAATTATATTAAAGAAAAATCTTCGTTTAAGAGATACCAAGTGGAAATTTGTATGGGAAGATTTTAAAGGGGAGGGAAGCTTATTTTCCCTTGGTGGATGATGGAATACAGTAGAACAAGCCTCAGAATCAGCCTGAAAATTAAATTTATTGCCATGAAGTGATTTGTCTCTGTGCAGACTATTTACCTAGAGAGGGTAGATAGCAAGACAAACATTGGTGGTGCAGTTCAGTCACTTGGGATTAGCACAGCTCGCATTCCCAAATAAAAGCTGCAGTGCTTCAGTCTGAAAGAGAAGAAACAGGCTTGGAATCCTGTGTGCCAAAGTAATCTTGTTACTTCCTCTTTGAACTTCCAGCCTCCTTTTTATATAGGAAAAAACTGCAATTCCCTGGCTAAAATCTGACAACCTCATTTCCAGCACCTATCCAAATCTTAAAGTTTTTGTTGGGTTTGATACTCCAAAGAATCCTTTGCTCTGAACTGAAAAGACCTTGAGGGGATGAGATACCAAGAAATATCTTTTTGTCTAAAGCTGCTGATGTCAGATATGATAGAAATTATATCCTGCTGCTCTGCATGCTTTTTATGTGATTGAGTGCAGTAATGAAATGAAATTAGGCTCGTTCCAAGCCTTTTAAGCGCACGCTCTGGCAAAATTTAATCTCTTGTTGCAGTCTGCGTGAGGCTTTGCAATGATGCAGGGATTCATTGGCAGCACAACAGTGTCCAGCTTTTTTTATTTACATTATCATGCTCTGTCACATGTGCCTTTATTGGATGTAATTGATCAGGGGCTGCTCTTTTGCCTTTATTGGGTTATTACACAAAATAAATTGTACAGAAATTGTTCTCTGGAAAAGAGAAGCTCCAGGGTGACCTGGAGGCCTCGAGGCCTTCCAGTATCAGAAGGAATTGTATGATGCTGTCTTACTAGAAAATTTGCTCGTAAAGAGTGGCACAATCTGTTTTTAAATACTACTCAGTTCAGACAACACCAACATCCTTTGCCTTTCATCAAGAGTCAGTGGAATATTTATGAAATTTTACTTGCAGAAAAGCTTAAAAGACATGATTCCTAATATTAAAGTGAGCTTGTGTACTTTCATAATTAGCAATGCACAAGAGCTACCGGTCATACATGCACCTCCTTTTCCATCTGAATTAAAGGTAGCAGCATGTTGCAGGATAAGCCCTGGGGATTCTCAGGTGTAGAATGAGTAAATTTCATGGTGGTAAAATCTAATTTTACCTCCCATCACCTCACCCACAAAGAGAAAAAGATGCAGTGTGGAAAAACATCCAATGAAAGATAAAAATCCTTAGATTGCAGAGCTGGGGGAAATCATGGCAGTAGAGTACTTATGTAATCCTTCCTCTAAAAGAGCCAAATGAGTGTTAGAAGTAAGAAACGGGAAGTTTCTTCTTTAAGATGGGGTTTTAGGGACTTGTGTGTGTACAGACACTTTCACAGGCATTATGTAGAGGAGTGTCAGGGATTTGCCCAGGTGCAGAGAATGATGTCTTTGAGATAAACTGCTGATAGGAGAGTCAGGAGCAGAGTCATTCACTCTGAGATCACTGTGTTATTCTGTCAGCAGCCCCCAGCTATAAATCTTGGGGTTTATTAATAGAACCGTTGGGGAAAAAATGCTGAGTCAAAATCATCAAAACACTCTCTGGGAAAAAAAGTTGTTTTTTCTTAGCTCCTCCTGGCAAAAACGAGGCAGGTTTCCATGGAAACTTGCCTACCTCACCCCCAGTTCCCCTGTCTGAAACCAGGATTCCAGCCATGGGATGAGCACAAAGTGCTTGGCAGCCGTGGCTGTGAGGGTTCAGAGAGCTGCTGGAACATCATCTCGAGGTTATTTTGAAAAGCTGAGCAAAAATGTTGCATCACTTGCTGTAAACAACGTTTGAGGATTCCCGTCCTCAGAAATGTTGGAGTCTTTTTCCCAGCAGGCAACAGTTTTTCCCTCTCTCAGATTTTCAGTAGAAAAGGAAGTTTGTGCCCTGACTAGTTTATTAAAAAGCTGCCGTGGCTCAGACTTCAGCTATGGGCCTACAAAACATTCCCAGTGCTTTTTTCCAAAAGCCACAAGCTGGCAGAAGCAGGCGCTGATCCTTGTCTGAGATGAACTTCAACTCATTGGTGTGGAATGGTTTCAAAGGTGTCAGTGGGGAGAAGCTCTGGCTTGTGGTGAGACAGGTGTGAAGGCAGTTGTTGCTTAATAAACAGTTGTTTTTTGAGGTTTTGCTTGTTTTTGTGGTGTTTTTTTTCCCTAAGTGTAAGCATTTGCTGTGAAAGAAAATTTAGTCCTTCAACTGGCTTTTTAAATCAGTGTGAAAGAAATTGTTTCTGAAAGTTCGCAATTTAAAAGTTTTTTCAAGAAACAAGGCAGCATTTGGTTTTGTTTGAAGTTTAGATTTATTAAAATATTAAAAAGTAGATTTCAAGGGTCTTTTCCAAACACAGCAGGTACTCGGCTAACAATCAGTTTAAGAGATGTAGTCAAAATACTTTTACTTCCCTCTTGAAATTAAAGCACTGAAATAAAAAAAGTCAGGCTTGATAGCTAAAATCTCTCACCCTGGCTGAGTTAAACGTTACGGTTTTTGTGTGAGAGCTCTTTATGAGGGATGTTTTCATCCTGTCCTTCCAGATGCAGACTTTTCTTTACTTCTCATTGCTGAGGGTTGTTGTCACCGTTTTAGTCATCCTCCTGTTTTGTAAGCTGGGTGTTTACGGTGTGGTGAGAAGATTCAAACCTTGGCCTGCGAGGCAGAAGGCAAACGGAAAAAAATCATCCTTGCAGCTGTGGAGGAAGGAGAATTAGGTCTGAACTTAGATATTTTCAACCCTGAGTAACAGCCAAGTGTTGCATGTTGTTGTGATGTGCTTGGCATCAGCGGTGAAAAGCAACAATTGTGCAGGAGCACTGAGGAGTTGTTGAACAGCCAAGCAAGGACAATTTATTTCCCTTTTTTCATCACACAAATCCATGTGAATCTGCTCCACACATGATCTGTCATATCCTGTGGACTCATGTAAAGCTCTAAGTTGTTGCTGTCACAAATTGCATCCACGTAAATTCATTTAACTAAGAGTGACCCACCAGTCCTTGTTTTACTGCTGCCAGGCTTCCCTTTCCTCCCTTTTCTGGGTTGTACATCCTGGCACTGGAAAATTAAGAGTTTTGAACTTAGAGTACCTTCTTCTTCAGGTCTTATCCGGGATGCCATGCCAATATCCCACCCCCATATTTACCTTGGCAACTGAAAATGAATGACCAGCATTTAAAGGGTGTTTCTGTCGAGGGTGCTGGAGTACTGAGGACTGGCAACTTTATGTTCAGACAGTGACTATTGCTGTTTCTCCCCTATATAGCTGAAATATTTTCCCCTTTTTTATTACTAAACAAACAGTGTGATCACACTCCTATTTTCCAACTGATCATATGATTTCTTTCATGGTCCCAACCTTGCCATGCAGTTAAGTAGAACTTTGTCATGGGCATTGGTCATATTCCTTCAGCCATTTTTACTTGAAGGGGCTCTCAGCTTTCTGGTCACTCTCCCGAAGATCTCGGTGTTTGCTTTACTCTTTTTAAAATCTGCCTTTGAGGAGAAACTGTGCAATATCCTTCACTATCATGGCTTATTTTTAACAATATAGAGATACTCTTTTATTAGTTGGTGGCCTTTTCTCTTTCAAATTTTCACACTGAGGTTTCCTTACTGTCATAAACTCTCTTCTGTTTGTCTCATCTCCTTATTGTGTGCTGAGTAATGAGAGTCAATTTCTGGGGGCCAGGTATTATTTTCTGTTTCTTTAACCACATCTAACTCAAAATACATCTTTTCCCAAACCTTTTAACATCTAATATGATCTGACACTTGATTAAGAGTCCAAAGTCATGTGTGTTATCTCAACTTTCAGTTCCTTTGGGGGAGCTTACCTGCATGGGAAGATAGAATAGGAAGTCTCTTCCTTCCTGGGATTTATGTGTGTGGAAAAGGGTGGACATTCCAAATCCTGGTTATAAAATGGGGGCTGCCTTTGACAAATGACATGCCAATGCCCTCAGGGAAATACAAAATGGGATAATATGTCAGTTATTAGTGGGCAGGAAATCTTTAGTATGTTTCTGTACCCTCTGTTATTTAACTGTGCATGTGGAGTGGGCCAGATTTTCTCATGTTCTTGCCTGTTTGGAAATCTCTGGGGTGGTATCAGGAAGCCAGATCTATCCAGCAGATTATTCCCTGGATACCTGACATGCTCACACGCTGCTTTAGCCTGGGCTGGTAAAAATTGAGATGTTTTTAGAACGGTGTCCACCCCTTACCTGCAGGTGGCTGCTCCTTTTGTGGGAGATGCTGTCAGGGACAGGTCAGAAACCTTCAGACTCCTTCCTCTGCACTGTGGGGCAGGTTTTGGGTGATAAACTCTAATCTATGAATGATCTCCTGGTGATTCCTGCCCATTGCACTGAGGTCCAGGGGCTTTGCTGGTGGCTTTTATCAACTGGTTCTACAGGTGTGAAATAATGCGAATAAGGAAAGGCAGTGCATCGGCTGCTGAATGAATATTGGATGCTGAACGTTGTGAGAATATCTGCAGCAGAGAGAAAGTAATTCTTCCATGAAAACCTGTCAAAAATTATTCTCACAACATTCACAGTAATGCAACTTTCAGCACTTAAAAATCAAATTGTGATAGCAATTCTCCTCGTTCTTCTGGTAGACTTAGTTGCCCTGATGTTAAATGAAATCATGCAGTCTAAAAGCTGCTATCACATATCTCATTTTGATTTAGGAGAAGAAAACTGATATTTATTATTTTATCAGCATTTGACAGGCAGTTCGTCAGAGCTGCAGTTTTAACTGCGCTCCCTTTCCCTGGAATAGCATCAGGGATGAATAATTTTTCCTATGTAAAGGTTATTGTTTGAGACCCACTTCTCACCTTAGAAAAAGATAACACCCCTTCCCTCTTCTCCCCCTGGTGAAAGCAGGAGTTTCCATGTCCGGCTCTGTCCCGGCACATCCTCTGGAATAATAAGTGGAAGTTCCAGGTCTTGAGCACTGCTTTCGTCACGGCAGAAAGGGCTACGGAAGTCTGGGGAAATCAAAGTGAGCAACAGTAGAATGTGCTAAAGGTCAAAGGGTGGGTTTCACTTACTTTTGGCACGTTGGCTCCCCAAAAATGCTGTTGGTTGATCAAAGCATCCATCCTCCACAGCTACAGTGAATGGTAAGGATGGAGAAAGGGGGAAAACGTGAACAGAATAGAAAGAGGCAGATAACTTGTAATTTTTAAATGGGGACTCGAGGGGTTGGTAAACTCTCATGTGGACAGTTTTATATAGCGTGATTAAAACCCCACACTTTCAAATATTAGGATTTGCCCAGCATAAATCAGTAGCTGCTTTTCCTAAACACGGACTGTGGTTTACAACAACAGCAAAACTTATGCTTGAATAAGATCACACTTGGTTTGTGTTCATTTTGAGGCCTGTACTTTCATTCTTAAAATAGGATTGTTATATTGTACAAATATTAGAATTACACAGATGTATATTTCATTGGCATCCCCCTCAGTTTGTTTGTGATGACTTCATGATCTGCAGACAAAACCTCCCACCGTTTTAACAGCAGCTCCTGTGGAGCTTCATGTGACCTAATTTATTGTCCATCTTTACAATGAGTGTGAGATGCTGGTTATAAATCCCCAATGGAAATAGGTGGAGTCCCCCTTGTCCACATGAAAATGTACAATATCCCCTCGTGTTTTTTATGGTGGGTGGCTCATTTGGCTGTTTTATGGAATAAATTCTGTATTCAATTTCCATGTAATCTGTCTGAGCTGAGTCCCTCTGAATTAAGGGGATGAATGTGCAAAGTTCAATTGAAAGCATCAAGAAGCAATTGAAAGGTTTCACAATTGACTGACCTCACTGAGGGGCAAAAGTTATGCTTTTTATATCTGCTGTACATAACGTGCCTGGCTATTTCCCACAGAAATCAGAGATTCATGGTCAGATATCCAGGGTGGAGTTTATCCATGTGCCTGGAAAATGGTGCTTTTGGTAGAAGGCATGATTTTAAGTTTGTTTTTTTTTTCCACTTGTCCTGTGTTGAAAAGCCTGATATTGAGAAGCAGGGGGTTGCTTTCTATGATTCAGAAGGGCGTGAGGAACAATAACAACCAGCACTCCTTGGGATGGGAAAACTCCTCTCTTCCCTAGTGAGCAAGGAAGTCCCTCCACACCCAGCATTTTCCAGAGACCATTCACCACAGAAGGGAGCAAAAGAGGGCAGAGGAAACTGAATCCAGGATAGTGCAGGGATAAGATAAAGTGGGATAAAACACATGAAGTAATGTTTCTAAAGGTGTGTTCCTAAATTGTTGGGAACTTCGTAAATGTATGTTCTCTGGTGATGCTTTGTCAAGGCACAGATGAGCAGAAACTCAGAATTAGGTTTCCCTTAATATGTCTTGAGTAAAAAATGTCTGGTTTATGTAGATTTTTACATAATGACTGAAAATGGGGAAGCAGTAGAAAAGTGTAAATAAAAGGGGAGGGGGGAACTAGGCAGGAGTATATTTCTGCAAATTACAGTAATTTCTGTGTTTTGTGAGGTGTTTCTAGTCTCATATCTAACCCAAAACCAGGAAAACCCCAAGTCCTCAACCCCCAGACAGAAATTACACCAGTGAGATGCCGCCAGGCCCACGATACCAAATTCTTACTTCAGTGTTTTGAGCAACACCACTGGTACTTTGGTGGCTTGGCCTAAGAGTATTTGTTCCCATGCTGCTGAAACTAATTTTGAACTAATTAGCTCAGCTGCTTTTCAAGTGGCTGATGATTCAGATTCCCTACACAAAAACAACACCTGATTTACTCAAAGTTCTTGGCATTCCCAGTATTTTATTGTTTCTCTTCACCGAGGAGGCAAAACAAAGCCAGGCTGGTTACAAAGCCCAAATTATCTTGACAGACGAAGTCAAGCCCTGCCTAAGAGACACACCAGGCTGTTTTGTCTGCAAGATATGGATCCAATACAATGGAAAACAGTCTAAAAGAAAGCTTTTAGACCTGCTAACAGGGAAGAGACTCTGGAAAAAGCCTAGGTTTTCCCCAGGAATACCAGCTAGATTACCCAAGCAACACTTTTTTTTTTTTTCATTAAAAAGGGGTGGCTTTCACCTAAAATTCACTCCTGAGGCAGTAACTGCACATTGGTATAAATGCGCCAAGAGCCTGCAACCAGGAGTTGTGGGATTAATTGTGGGCATCTGTTAGGAGTGTCTGCCTCTGCCTGGCGATCACGCACGGAATAGAGAGAAAAGAAAGCGCTTTCCCATAGACAGGAGCCCTGTGAAATCTCTCTGGATGGTCCCTCACCGCTTGCTAACGGCTCAGGTTTGGGGTTGTTTCAGTTGGCACAGTGAAAATGTAAAACATTTTTAACCTTCTGTTTTCAAGGATCGGTTCAGAAGGGTGAAAAACATGAATCTGGCCGAAACGTGATTTGAAAGCAATGCCATGTTTGATTTGTACTTCTTTTACAAGCCAAAATAAAGCTTTACCGATGAATGCCATAAGTAATGTAATTTCAGAGCTCTCTGCCAGCGGGTGAAATTCATTGTCTACTTCCAGAACAAAGAGAAAAAAACTGGACTACATTACCAGTAATCCAGGCTTTAAATGAGGTTCTCCAGCTGTCAAAGGCAGTTTTCTAAAGTGAAAGCTACTGGCCCACAGCTCAGATAATGCATCTGACAGGTAAATTGGAGCCAAACTGATGCAAGTTAATTTGGAGTTGTTATTCTTACTTCAAAATTAATAGAAATTTTAAATATATGCAAATCATCAGGTTGCATGATTTTTTTTAATTGAGTTTGTTGAAATGTGCTTGGAGAACCCAGCAGTCTTTCTTGATTACCACTGCTCCTGGCAGTCGAATGAATCCTGAAAGTTTGCAGCAGTCTCAGCTCTTGCTTCATATTTCAAGAAAATATCCTGGAGCACAAAAAAGCACCAGCTGGACGTTCTGCCCACACCCTTGTTTGATTGAAAAGATGTAATTTGTTTTCTGTCACAGAAGGTTTATTTACTGATGGCTGATTGAACATTGAATTCCATTTGGCAAGAATCAGCTTTCAAAACTGAGTTGCTTTATAGGTTTTAAGCTGTTTTTCTATAGATAAGTGGACTCTTCGGCTCATAAAGGACTTGTAATGGATTGTCAAGACATTACAAGAAATATTTTCTTAGTTCCATGAGATGACGGAATGATTTTAATTTATTTTTTCCCAGGGCTCCTGTTGAAGCTACTGACTCAGAATTTTGCAGCCATTTCGTAGATTAGAAATGAGCATTTTATAGTTGTCTTTTTCCTGCTATACTGACCAAAAAGTGGCATAAATCAAATTAATAGACTTCTGGAAAAGTCAGTGCTCAAAGAAAAGGTTGACACCTACAAAGCATGAAAGTATTGTAAAATTCCTCTCCATTTCAAAACCTATACATGGACCAGCATGATCATTTATCAATTTTTGCAAGCTGAACTCCAAAGGAGAAAACTCCATGCAGATGTTTTCCAGTGTCTTTGAGTGGTGTTTATTAGATTTGGTCACTCCACTGGTTTTCTTCAAACTCAAGAACATTTTGTGTGATTTCATTTTCCCATCTGAGATCACATCATGCATAACAATGTAGTGACACTGGATTGCCACTCTCATTGTGAAACATATTTTAAGCACATGGCAAGCAAAAATGTCTCCAGCTTCCCTTGCCATATGCATTTATTCCTGCCATTTAAAACATCTTTGGAATGCTATGAAAATATTTTGGTTTTAGCTTAACTATAAAAAAAAAAAAAGAGAAACTAAGAATGAATCATGAAGTATCCAAACAAATTTTTTCCCCTCCCTCTGCCATGCACAACAGCCTCAGCATTTTCTCATACTGATTTTTTTCATCATTATTTTCTTTCTGCAGCTCCAAACAAAATTGTTTGGATTATAGTGTTATAATAAAATCCAACCAGTCTAACATCTTTAATTCTGTAGCAATATTCTTTTGATTTCCCTGTTTCCTCTTTCTATCTCTCTAGAAATCTCAGTGAAAGAGAAGTTCATGTATACAAATATTGTTGGCTTTTCAAGTACAGTTATTTCTTGCCTGAATAAACAAACGAGTTCACACTCTCCAGCAATGTGGATGTGTGGTCAAAATATTGAAGTAATTCGGCATTCGAGTAAATAATTAGTTTCATCCAGGATTCTGTGAAACATGTGAATGTTTCTTTTGCTGCAGACACATGCCAGATAAGGCAAGGGCTTGCTGGGTTTAAGAACATATCAAATTTAAGCCTGTGCTTGCCCATCTCAGCCCCAGGTAATTCTGTTCCCTGGTTTCCAGGCAGAGAAATGCTTGGTTTAGGCTGAGAGCACAGGGAAGGGTTTCATTCACGTTTGGTCTTGTATTAAACCCCTCTTTGTGCCCCTGACTATCAGGAGATCTTCCCTGAAACCGTAGTGAGGTGGGCAGGCCGGGTTCAGCCGCTGCTCAGGAAGTTGATGGCTGATTTTGATGTCATTTGAGGTATCCTGTGTCTAGATTTGATAACGAGTTTGGGGAATGTATGTGAAATACGATCTGACTGAATTTGATCAAATTCTGGTAGAAAGTGCCAATCATCCCTTAAAAAAAAAAACTGTATGAGATTACAAGTGTGGGATCTCTCAGATGGTTCTTTAGACTAACAAGTGAATATTTTAATAAGTTTTGAGAAGTAGAGAAGTGCTGCATGTCCACAATGAATATATGGAGCTGGGAAAACTTACATTGTTTATGTTGCTAAGGCAGTAATTTGTTTTTCTGTCAGAATATAAGTTATCAGTAATTAAATTAAATACCATTTCAGACGTTGCTTGAATCCATCAATACTTTTTCAAGGGCTCCTTACTGGTTGTTTCAGGCAGTTTCATGAAGTGATGCTTTCTTGCATATTACAACTCAAAAAAGCGCTGTGTATGTAGGGCTGGTTCATCATCTTCATCAAGGTGGGCAGCTACGAACAAAAGAAAGCAGCATGGTTTCTATTGGAGGGACATAAAATGATGAATCTCTTTGAATTCTGTCAGAGTAACTGGAGAAAAAGCTGGAAGAGTTGTTAATGCTGTTAGTGAGTCATTGGTTGTGGATAACAGACTGAGGGGAGACAGGGGAGAGGGAATTCTGAAGAGACACAAGTGGTAACTGGTGACAAACATATAAATAGATAATCTGGAGAGTGATAGTGAAATGAGGCTCTGGGTTGGAAACAAAGCTCTGATTGTGTGCGTTTTATGGCCATTTGTTTGGGAAAAGTGAAATGAGAGGAGTCTTTGCCTGGGTTTGTGTCATTTTTGACATTGCCATTCTAGTGAAGGATTTGTCTGGTGGTAAACTGCAGTGAAACCTCAGGGGACAAAACTCTTCCCAAGCATCAGGATAAAGTGCTTAAACTGGAAAATGTGTGGATTTGCATGGGGAGTGGGGGGGGGTGTTGTAGCATGAGTAACATGAATAAACACATACGCTGTAGTGGTATAAACCATATGAATTTGCTGATTCTCTAATCCGTAACTCAGATTATATTCCTTTTGAACATCAGCCCAGACCACTGGCTCATTGATACTCATCCACTGCCTCAGCAATTCTGGAGTCTACAGTCTGGCTCCGGTGGCCAGATGCAATCCCAAGGTTAAATATAAACTTGAACTCTGCTTAAGATTCCACTCTCCTGTCCCTCAGCCACAGCTGTCATAGAGATATTCTGGTGTAATTCTTTCTAGAACGCCTTATGTCTGAAAGCAGATTCTTTTTGCCCTTTCAGTGGGGTAACTGAGTTTCACAGAAGCAAAACCCCCAAAACATCTTGGTCTCCTGCTCCCCTTCAAAAAAAAAAAAAAACTCCAAAAATAACACAAGAAGGTGAAGAGCTCTTTTGATTTAATGGAATGCTTCAGGTTTTCAATTACATACGTGAAAGCTGACCAAGATCTGTGTGACATGAGCAGGCGTCTCAGCTCAGTAATAAGAAAACAAGTTTCTTTCTATTTGGATTTTTTTTTTCCATAGAATTCAAATCTTGGTTCAGTTAAGACACCCTCCAGAGAACGCTCCAAAAGTCAACTTGAAGCTGTAAGAGCAAGCACAACTATTAAAATTACTACACAAGAAAGCTAAGCAGCTTGCTGATAGCAGTGGATGCGGGAAGGCAGTAAGAAATGCATGATACCATGTTCAGACTGCACAGCCAGTGCAAGCCAAAAAATATCTTTGCTCAGGGTTTAGGCTACAAAAAATATCAAGCTCAATTTTCTCAGATATTTGTCTGATTCGGGATTTGTTTCAATCCACTTTGAAACGCTTTGAAAGCGTTTCCGTAACATGTTAACGTCACTTTGACAATACAAAACCACTTCCTACAAGCTGCCTGTTCCTGTAAAATTTCAATTGGCATCTTTATATATTCTTAAACTTACAAGAATGCATAATGAACGGAAAATCCTGTGGGAAAATTGGATTTCATTTCCTATGCCGTTGCCTTAAAGCACCTTCCTTTTCCAGCAAACAACTGTGCAGGCAGCTACAGAAGCACCTGGCTAGAATTTCCAGAATTCTGGAATTCTCAGACTGAATTCTGGTTGAGCATCTGATTGACTCCCTGGTCTAGGCAGGGAAAATCACGGCCTGTGGTGTCAGTTCTTTGTGGTTGAACATCTTCCACAGGAACTGTGGGACAGAATTTCCTCTGGCGGGAAGTTTTACTTGCACAAATTTGTATTTCAGAAAGATGAACGGTTCTGAAATCGAGGGATGGAAAACAATCTTATAATGCAGCATGTGTTGACTAAATTTCAAAGTGATAAAAGAATAAAAATTACTGCTTTAGACAGTATTAAGCACAGTTCTCCTTCCCCTCTACCTAACACTTGGCTAAAAGACAACTCCGATTTTAGGCAGACAGCAAAAGGCAACCTGGATTTTTTTTTTTTAATTGTACAGCAAGAGTTAGTGAATCCAAGGGAACTGTTTTGTCTTGTATTATGCAAAGTCTGGGATGACATTAAGGAAATTTGGGATCTGTAAGTTTCTCCAGCCTTGGGTCAGCTTGGCCAGGCTGGGGCTCTAGCAGCAGACATTTAGGTATTTCAGAGTTAACCATGCAAAACCACAGGTCTGATGGTGGGTTTAGTTATAGTGCACAGCTAAGAGCAAGCATGCTCTCAGAATTCCTATTAACAGGCAGATTTGGGGTTCTGTTTGTCCCACCTTTTTTGCATAAGCGATAAAAATACATCCTGTAGGCTGCTGCCCTGCTCAGGAGCTCTCCATGAGCACGTCAGAAATGTAACACAGTGTACTTTTAAGCCATGAACTCCCAGAAACATAGGGGCAAATGTAATTCATTTTTCCTGTAGGGGGATACAAGGAAAGAAGGGCAGATATTCGTTCTGTGAGGAACAGCTGCCATAACACCTCCCTGCCTCACTGATTTTTTCTAGATCATCATCTATCTGTGGTGCTTTTGATAGTTTACAAGTAGAAAGGTGCTTTGATTCCAGATATTAAATATTCCACAGGCTAAGTCTTTCTGTGTTGGGAACATCTGCCTTTGTGTTACTTTGTCATCAAAACACTGCGCTGAACATTGTACAAAGGTACTTCAAAATTCATCTAAGAGACTCTAAAATCAATGAGGCAAGGTTAGATAGAAGGGGACAAAAAGCTGCTTTCTAAGACAACATTAAGAAAATTGTGCTGGAAAGAGCTAAAACTTTGTGATTCGGAGGATTGACGCCTCTTAGACTGTGCGGTACAATCTCATTTCTCCTGCATTTGCTGTGACTGCAGTATCTCTTCCCACTCTTCTTCTTGCCCAGCTGAAACCTCTGGAGGTGTCCTGACAGGGAATAAGTCAAATGTATCAGCCCAGATTTAACAATGAGAGATGTTTGTTTAAGCAGAGGTCACCCTTGGCTGTGATAGCAGCAGCATGGCACATGTAATTCATTGAATTTTGCTTTCAAAAGCAAACAAGCCCAATTCTGGCAAACTCACCAAGAACTACTTTCATTTTATTTCACAAGACATACTGATACTTTGAAATTTCTTCCTGTTTTCAGATGGACCAAAATATATATTTGAAAGATTGAATGGTGTACCAAAAAAAATCAAGGTTATTTTTTACCCTTGGAACAGGCACAAAGTTTTCTTTTATATGGTCAATGATAAGAACAACAAGTTCCTTTTTCAATAAGAAAATTAATGTATTTGAAGTATTCAGGTAAAAATATTTCAATCTTTCTTAATTTTTTTAATTCTCACCTGGAAAATAAGTAATTATCAAAATATTTTAAGTTGGGTCAGTTGTTATTTTTCTGATTTGTGCTGGAGATTTAAGATAGGGAGACATAATCATATTCTCAGTTGCTGCAGATTTTGATGTGACTAGAAAGAAAAGCGCTGATCTTACGTGGATAAGCGAGGATTTGAATAAGATCTGGCTTAAATATCTTGTCTTTTACTTTTGAGAGAGGGAGTTATTTTTGAATGGTTGGCCTCAATGTTTTAAAACTCACTTCATATTTAAGCCACATTGAAAAATTAAGAAATTAAATAGGATTTTGTGGACTGGTTGCGTTTTAGGACTTACCATCACTTTAGTTTGCATGAAATAAATAAAATACAAGGCAAAACTTGTTGAAAATCAAATTCAAGTTTAAGTTGGGTCTTGGGAAAAGAAGGGTGTAAGAAAAGTGTTTAGATGCACTATTCTTGAGTCGTAAAAAAGAATATTCTCCCGTAGAGCTGTGGGTATCTATGGCACAGCGTTTTCTTGCCCCATCCGAAAGGAAAGTAATGACAGCACAGGATAATTCTGCCCTATCACTTGGCACAGCATCAGTTGTGCTCACTCTTCTGTCACAGCTTTTGAATCCAGGGAGACAGCAGCTATCTGGGCAGGAAACACTAGCTCAGCAAGGAAGCTTTCCAATCAAATATTAAATATCTGCACTTCAGACAAGCTCAATAAAAGTCCGTGGGCTGGAAGTGCAATCCTCCCCAGAAAGTCCCTTCTCCCTGAGGTGGTGGAGTTTGCTCTTCACTGCTCCTAATTTACATCTGCACTTTTACATGTTAAATACGGAGATGATGAAGACTCTTCCTCTCAGACATTCTGCACATACCCATGTCAATAAAAAGAACACGATGGAGCCTTTTCTTGGGTCCTGCCAGCACAAAGATTGATTTTATGGAGTGTTGCTGTGTAAGTCACCTGAATGTTTGTGGCGTAGCTGCACCCTCTCCACAGCCACGAGGGCCAGTTCAGCTCTTTCATACACAAATATCCCAGTTCACATATTATTTATGAAGTCTTAGGAGGACTTTTTGGCAAGTGCACTTGGCTTGCAGTTGGGAAATCTGTGGGACAACTGCTTAAACCGTATTTGGCTTTCTTTGAGTACAGTAACATCATCACCCGCATTGCCAGGGTCTCCTTCCAGAGCTTCACATGCGGGGCAGTGACATCACCTGAGTTGTGTAAAACTTGCACCTCATCTGCTGAATCATTCTGGAGTCAGAAATGGAGCTTTAATGTAAAACTCTCAATTACACATCATTTCCCTGCCCACATCACCAGAAAGGAGGCGTCTTCTAGGCTTGTTCCAGATGATCTCCTGGAATGTTTAAAACACCTCGCACTGCAGGAGAACAAACCCACAGCACTTCATGCTCATTGCTTTATCACCGAAGAGCACTAATGATTATTTATGAACAGCTCTGTTGGAGATGAGCTGGAGAGTGATCCAGATATTTAGGCTTCTTAACTTGTTAGCCTGTAATTTTGTTAATTCCTACTTGGAAGGGTGGGCAGGCCCTGGCACAGGGTGCCCAGAGAAGCTGTGCCTGCCCCTGGATCCCTGGAAGTGCCCAAATCCAGGATGGATGAAGCTCTGAGATACCTGGGATAAGGGAAGGTGGACATCTGGTATTAAAAGAGGATCAAAACTGGTGCAAGTCCTTTGCTGTTGTAGGAGGTTTGTGACTTTCAGTGCCCATACACAGAAAAGTCTGCTAAATGCAAATGTGGTTTGGTCTGTAAAATCCACAGGTCTCACTCTGGCTTTAATTTTAAGGATGTAACTCAGAGCAATTCTTGGGATTTCAATGGGATTAAGGCCAAGGAAGAAAGTAAATGAGAACAGACTGTAAGCCATATTGTTACAAATCTGTTGTTTAGTGTCTCATCTTGATTGTTTCCAATGAGCTTCCCTTTCTTTGGAAAAAAGAATAAGGAAAGGGAAAGCTGAAGGAGTGGTGGGATCAGCATCCAAGGCCTACCAGAGTCAGTGTATCCTGTTACTATTAATTAATTGGTTACAGTTGATACTTAAAACTCCTATCTCTTTAAAAATAAAAAAGTGGCTTCACTTCTTTACCTTAAATTAAGACCAGCAGCAGTAATACAAATATTTTATGAGAGATACTTTGTAAGTTTTCCTCCCTTCATGTGTTTGATTTATTGTTTCTTTTTTTTGTTCTGGCGGTGTTGTGTTTTTAAGTAAGGACCTTCAGATCTGCTATGCTGCTCTTCCATTGAATTTTTAATCATAGAAAATGCAGCAATTCAGGCTTGTCAACAGTTTTGTAGTTGTCCAGCAAAAGCTAATAAATATGATAGCTGTTGCTGATTGCAGGTCCATGGGCAGATACGATATCAGCCTCTTCTATTATGTCACCCTGTGGTTAGAGTTAGAAACAAAACACTCCACGTTGTGGTTTGCTCTCGTTTATGCAGTGAACACTCCATTGTGCATTGTGAACTCTTCATTTTCACATTAGCCTGGTTACTATGAAACTCTCAACAAATAGTAATAATAATAAATGTGATAATAATGAAACCTTAGTCCAGTTGACAAGGTTATGTCCTTTTTTTTTTTCTTTTCAGTGATCTAAGTCTAGACAACTGACTATCACTAAGATACTTTACAGTGGATTGTCACAGTCTTCATTTGATCCAATAGCTTAATGGTTTGGTGCAGATAAGAATAGTTTTTCATATTTGTGAAATATTTGCTGATGCAGTTCCATTTCTTTGGTTTCTTACCCTTAATTATGCAAGGAAATCATAACTCCACTCCATTAGTTCGCCCTTCTTCTGTATTCTCTCTGAGCTGTAGAGACAATATTAAGACAAAAAAAAAGCCAAATATGCATGGAAATAAAGCTTATTGGTGATTGTTTTGTTAAAAAAATCATAGTTTCAACTTGTCAGCCTGTTTCTGATGAAAACAGAAGTTAGAAGAGTTTGTTAATTAGAAAATTCCACTTTGGCCGCTAGTGTTTGTCAGATCAGAGGGACACACTTCCATTTATTTTTCTCATTCTTGAAGGCCCAATAAAATAGTCTTGCCCACTATGTTCTTTTCAGAACTATGGAATATTTAGTATAATATTTAGAAAGAGATAAGCTAAATAATAAGATTCAAACCTGAACTGAAAACAAAGTTCAGTACTTCTGTCTCTAAACACAGTAGTGTGTTTCTAGCAGATTGTTTACAGTCTGGAACAGTCAAAATCACCCTCTAAATTCAGCTCTGCCAAGGCAATAGGCAGAAATGTACCTCCCAGTTAAACTCTCAAAATGGGAATATGGGAGGTCGTCTTTGATATAAATGCTCTGCATCATGGGTTGAACCGGCAATTCACATATCAGTTGTTATTTTCACACTGGTTCTATGGTAGATGTGAGGAACAAAATAAATTCAACTGCATTCGAGTGCATTTTCATATTGCTTCTTGATTTTTTTAAAGTTTTTGCAATTATGTCTCACTTCAGTCAGGGAATCGTAGTGTTTTTTGGTTTTTTTTCCCAGCGAATATATTTATTAATTTACTATTGAAAATGTAGGGAGGGAAGCAAATACTGGAGAAAAATGACAGGTAAACACTGATCTTTTTGGTAAGTCTGTCTTTGTAGCGGAGATACCCTGAGGGGAAACTACCAAGTCAGCCAGGATGAATTGGGTTGGGCAAGTTCCAGTGGAACAATCTGGAGAAAAAAAAAAGGCAACACAGGCAAGAATGTGTTTAGTCTGGATGTACCCCCGGTTTATGTAAGCACACAAACCTGCTGGATGTGAGGATAATTGATGTCACAGCGATATGGAGAACATCCTTGAATTTCTGCATGTTTAGCTGTATTTACCCCAGTTATCTTGCAGTGCAGTGTCTTTTCACGAAACAAATGCACACCACTGCAGGCAAATGTTGTTCTGCTCACCCCTGTCCTCAGCTCGGGGCTTTCAACAACCAAAAACCTTCTGGCAGGATCCTAGCACCAATCTATTGATGTGATGAGCCCCTGTGTTTGAAAAGTACATAAATCTTGCATTAAAAAAATGAAAATATAGTGTTCTCCAGAGCTTGTGGGAGCCAAGGAAATCTGCTTGGACCTATTCAGTTGTTGTGTTCACAAACCACGGTTCAAGCAGCAGGAGTTGGGTTTATCCCAGAGTCTGATGGTTTAGTGCTGCTCAGCTCAGAGGAGGACAGAGGGATATTTCCACTGGATAGGGTCTCCCACAGAATGCAGTTTTTTCCCCTCAGGAACGTGCCTCCAGAGGGCTGGTCTAGACTGCAGAGCAAAGTGGAGTCTGGGTTTCTCTATCTGCAAACACCCAGCGCAGACAAAGAGGCAACAGGCCAAATTCTGCCATCCCCTGGGAGCCCTTCCAGCAACCACGACCACTGGGATTTCTAATTTATAATCCTGGAGACTGCTGAATTGTAGGACAGATCTGATCATGCATCAATGTGACCAAAACACTGCAAATGGTAAATTCCAGAGCTCCCTGTCAGACTGCTAAGCCTCTAATCTTGGTCTTATCTCGAACTCAGACCAATGTTTGGTAAATATGAGCTGTTGGCCACTTTCACAGACTCTTTTTCCTCATCTCTGTGCCTTCCGTGACAATGGGAATGTGGAGGGAAAAAAACCAAGATATTTTTGCTCTCAGCAAAAAAATCCAAACTGTTCTCATCGCATCTGCCAAGATAGGAAAGAGAGCTGCGAGGTGACATTCAAGTTTTCCAAGTCCAGCCCTGAAATTGTTTCAGGTAGAACTTTTATGGTAGGTTAATATTAAGAATAAACCCAGTGATAAGTTATTTTCCCAGAGTGTTCTGATCTAGTTTTTCCTGTCCTTAACTGCAGTGTTTTGCCACTTGGGGTAAAATTGATGTTTCTACGATAAAATAGAGCTTTGGCATAGGATCTTTTTAGAAGGACTGTTGGAAAGACAGAAGTCCTGCTTTCACCTCCTCCACAAATGTCGTCCTATAAATATAATTATAGCTAAAGTTCAAGCTTTGATATTAAGAAATTTCAAGTCTGTGTGATTTAGACCCCTGAGACATTTGGAAAATAGGACTACTTTGATTCAGATATTCCAGTTTTTTCTGTTTATTATCCTTCAGTGGAGGAGAACAACTCTTTTACTGTACTCCTAGAATATTTTGCTGCAGAATTCTGTTGTTAGAACAAGCTGACTTGTCGTAGTGAGAAAAATGAATGATTACGGTAAAGGCATGGACTTCTGCCCCTCTCTGTAAAGCACTTTAGAAAAGCAAGGCCTGTATTTCTGGTACTTCTGTTAAAAATTGATGAGTGTCATCTTATGACAAAATCATTTCACGTGGGATGCTTTTCTACACAAAACATGACTTGTCCTACCTCCTTTCCTGCACCTGCAGGAGGGTTTTTTTACTAAATAACTCGGTAATAACAAGGATGCTCTGATGGAGTATTATTTCTTTATGGACTCTGAAAATGTGTATAAAATGTCATTTTTTCCAAATGCTCAATATCAGAAAGGTGAAGCAATTCACAGCACGTGACAACCAAACCCCAACTTTTCTCCAGACTTGCATGAAGCATTTGTTTGACCAGAGGGATGCATCCATGGCGTGTTGTTGGTACGGGCATTTCCATGGAACAATGCTGGATGTCCATAAGTTGCAGGGTGTGCATTTATTCCATGAATCCAGCTGACAGCTCTGTATAATTTCATAATTTAGCTGACAGAGCTAAAGACATCAGCCAAAGAAGGGGGAGGGAATGTCTGGCTCCTCCAGCAGCAGATTAATGTGTCAAAGGGAGAGGAAGCAAATATTGGAAAGATCAGGGGCACTGGTGAGCTGAGTGTGCCAGAGGAGGGACCTGCCCAGTCTGTCCCACAGCCAGCATTGTTACATCAGTGCTCACGAGTCAGCTCTGCACTTAAAATTCCCAAAATTGAGGCAGCATTTGGAAAAGTCTGTGCCATACACGCTGACATAAATGCACCCACCCATGCAGACTCTCATAGCCCAGGCAGGGTGACATCAGCCGAAGGTTTACACAATCCTTGGGCTGGAAGGGACCCTGAAAACCCATCCAGTGCCACGTCTGCCATGGGCAGGGACAACTCCGACTGTCCCAGGCTGCTCCAAGCCCTGTCCAGCCTGACCTTGGACGTCTCCAGGAACACTTACAGCTCCTCTGGGCACCCTGTGCCAGGGCCTCACCATCCTCACAGGGAAGAATTTCATCCCAAAATCCCATCTAAACCTCCTCTCTGTCAGTTTGAAGCCGTTCCCTCTTGCCCTGTCACAGGGTTTTGTAAATTGTCTCTCTTCATCTTTCTTCCGATTAGAAAAGATGGGCAAAACTGTCCTACAAGAATCCAGTGAGACTCCACTCTGAATTTAGAACTATGGAAATTTCTACTTCTGTTTTGTTAAGTTGAGCAGGTAAATGGCCCAAATTTTTCTAACAATATTGTTTTCTGATGTGTTTTTTGTTCATTGTCTAATTGACCAAAATAACACCTATAAAAATACTTCTCCTTTTGGCAAAAACTGATACTCATTATGAAAACATGGCTCTTCAGGAGTCATTCATTTTCCAGCATAGCAAGCTATTCTTGTGTTAGGTATTCTGTTTCTACATGTTACAGAATTTGAAAAAATTATAGAGGAATAAAAAAAGATTACTTCTCATAATATTTTGTTTTGAAACAAGACCTAAAATTCCTGCTAATTCAGATGTTGTCTGCTGCAGCTGTAACAAATAAGTGTTGAATATAAACGCTTCTTGGAGCTAAGTTTTGCTTCAGCTCAGTCAGTAACCCTTAATGGTAACATGCTTTACAAACATTCTGAAAAATACAGCTTAATTAGGAAATTTGAAGCAGTGTTAATTTGCTAATGATTAAATGTACTATCTGCAGCAATTGTTAACAAAATCTAAGTGCTAATTTGCAGCAGAAATCCAATACAAAATATGATTTAATTTAATCTTCTCGACAACATTTGTATGTCTGAATCTACCCCGTGCTAAAGATGGAAAAATGCCAGTGCCTTTAGCGGGAATGGAATCAGAAACATAAGTAATTTCTGCCTGAAATCTGTATACTTGGAAAACTTAAACTGGCATTGTCTCTAGAACAGCACAAATAGGAAATGTCATTAGATACAGCTGATTCCGATCCTGGTATTAAAAACACACTCTTAGTGAATTGAGGACACAATTATTGGATTATTCTGGTGTAAACTGACTTGCTTAAAAGCAGCAACTGAACAAAAGCTCCTTCCTGACCAGCCTGTTCCTGAGATTTCTGCCGCAGCAGTATCTGGGTTCCTGGAGGATGGTAGAACCTCACCAAGAACATCCTGAGTGCTGCAGATTTCCTTTAGGATCCAAGTGGGCACCTTCTCCTTCCCCTTCACAGCCAGTCAGATCCTCTGGTGCCTTATCCTTTTATTTCTTTTGAGGACAAATAAATGCCACTAAACTCTGACCCAATGACCCTGGGTCAGCTGGGAGGGAATAATAAAAACAAAGAGGTTTTACGTGGCTCTTTTCCTGCCAAATTTCCTTGGAGACCGTTCTTTGCTTCCAAGGTTTAATTGATATTTTCATTAAAGTCTTTTACCTTGCTGCAAGATCCTCACACTCTTTTCTGCTCTCCAGGAGAGTTCTTTTCACCATCTTCCTCACAGTCTCTAAAGCCCAGTGGGTGCTCCCTCCTCTCAGTAATCCACAGAATTTGAGACTTTTCCTTTTATTCCTTCGAGTTCCCTCTGCCACCTCTAAAGCATCTTTTTCAAGGCATGTTTATTTCTCCAAGACAAGGCACAACCTTTGTCCATTTTTTCCAAGAGATCTTACCTGGTGTGCTCTGACCTCTTTTAAAGAAGCATTATGAACAGTTTGAGGGGAAAAAAAAATTAAGCAATTCATAAATCGAAAATTTTGTCAAAACCAAAGTCTATTTTCTGTGGGCCAGATTTTCAAGCCAATGTAAATTAATTTAAGTGGGAAAATATTCCTTAAAGCTCAAATCCTACTCAGTAACTTCGAAATGTCCCATTTGGAGTACTTGTAAGCTAATGACCCATCTAGTAAGATCAGGATAACTTAGTGTTATTACACAAGTAAAAAAAGCTTCAGAAAATGACTTCATGACTGTGATTGTTTTAGTTTTGCTTTTTTTTCTCCAAGTGAGAAGTAGTTTCCCATTCTAGGTTTGAAACAAGGAAGTTGTGTACAGCCCTGAGAAATATTTTGAAGTTGCCACTTTAATACTGTCTTTAAAATATTGATCTTCCCTTATTTTACGATGTCAGTGTTGCCCTTTTCGTTCTGAATTCACCCACGCTCTTGCAAATTGCTTTGAAACTTTAATTTTCTTTCTTGTTTCCAATTCCCATATCCCCCTACTCAATTTATACGAAAGAGCCTGAGTACAGTTACGTGGATATATACCCAAATTTTCTCTGCCACTTTGACCATCAGTTGAATTTGCCAATTAATTTACTAGTAATGAAATATTAATGGAAGTACAAAATGAATGTTTTGTGCTTACCTAACAGCTACTTTTATTTCTATCAAATAATGAATAGAAGAATGAATTCATGTCTGACAAATGTTAGTTCAGAAACATCTATTATTTAACAAAGTTTTTATTTAACAGCCTGTGTCTTCACAACACTCCTTGCAGGCTATTTGTTAAACCCATTTTCAAGGAACATCTTGTTTTGCTGCACATTTTTGGACACAGACTGGGAGATCCCTGGGGCTTCAGTATCTCCACATACTGAGTAGCTTTGAAAATAATATTTGTGAAGAGAATTCAGACTTGTAAGTGACACCATGTGTTTTGTAATGTAGCTGAGGTAATCAGTATCTCGAAATTATCCTGCAGGAATTCTGGTGCATTGGTGAAGGGAAGAAAAGGAGAGAAGGAATGTCATAGGTATCTTTGTCAAACACAGCTTTTGTTCCCTTCCCTGATCCTTTGGATTTCCAGCCTATTCCAACAACTTCGAAGAATATTGGCTTATAACAAAAATATGCTTTGTGTTAATATGTGAGGAATTTAGGTCACTGAGCATTGTTCATTTTTGTCTGGCCCTTGAATTACATGAGGTTTCCAACAGCCACTGCAGCTAATGAAAGTTGTTTCTGTTTTCTTACCAACTAGCAGGCAAACAAATGCCAGGGAAAATCTGCAGGGCTGCAGGTTTGCCAGGCCTAGGAGGAAAATGTGCTGCTCTCTGATAGCAGGAGTTCTGTTCTACAAGAAATTAAATTATGATTAAATGACTGATTGATTGGTTTGGAATACATGCTCCTCTGCAGAAAACAGATGTGGTAGAGTTCTTCACGTTCATTGCTTTGTTCTTAGATGATCAAGTAGGAAAATGGAGTCTAGCAAAGCTGAAAAAGTAGTTTAACAAAGTTTGTGAGTTTTTGGCTGAAACTAGACAGGAACTGTGGAGAAAATGTTGATAAATTAGAATAGGTATCTTGAAGCAGTTGTGTTAGGAGAACATTTGCTCTGATTGATACTTTCTGGAAGAGTTGTAACGGCTTCTTCTTTTTTTTAACCAATTACCAATGCCTCCTTTCACAATTGGCAGTGCTTAAAATGCAGGACGTATAAATAAATCAATACAGCACCCACAAAAAAAAAAAACCAAGCTTCAAAAGACCCTCGTAGTGTGTTCTTGCATCCAGGTGCCAGAAACTGGCATGACTGGGGTCAGAAATCTTGTACAACATTGTTGAAAGGAGAAAAGTTGATGTGCTGCAATTCCAGCAGCAAATGGGAGCAGCTGGGAGCCTCTTCCCCTAAAATGATGCCATTGGCAATTAATAGGGAAAGGACAAAATGTAAAGTCAAAGCCTGAGGAGTAGGAAACCTAGAAGCTGAAGTTTCCCACATGAATCCAGTTTCTACCTCTTCTGTTGTAGGGGAGTTGTTTTCTTCCCTTCCCCTCACAGGATTTCTGCGCAATTCTGTGCACAGACCAGACAGATTGGGCTGGCTCCACTTGGTTTAATTAGCAACTGTTCAATAATTCTTCCTTCTGCTCATTGTGTGGCCCTTTTACTGCTTGCTGGTCAAAGCCACATCTGAAAACAATGCTATCCATTTTCTCCTGAGATTTCTTGAGGGATATGTCAGCGGAGAAGAACCACTTCACAAACAGTTCATTTTCACAGTGCAGTGTTATAGTCACTCCCAGAGTGAAAACTGCAAACCACAGGACAGACACAGAGATGGACTAGCCACTCATTTTAGGACAGGCAGGATCTGGAATTTTTTTTCTATTTTAATTCAAATATTGTGACAGATGTGTAACATTCCCAGTAAAATCCTCACCACCTTCAGTTGTCACCATGAGAGCGCAGTTGTTTTGTGGGTCGCATCCAGGAACGCCAGTCTAGACAAACAAAAATGCAGAACAGCCCAGCGGCAGCTGACCTAGGAAAAGTTCAGCTTCAGGGAGTTGTCCAGCACCACACTGAAAGTCTGGAGCATGTTATTGTCTCATCCCTTTCCCCAAGGCAGGATTCAGCTGCGCAAGTCATGAGACCAGAACTTGGAGAAACTTTTGAAATCAAAAGGCTTCTTGAGATTTTATCTTTATTTTCTGCAAGGTCTCTGCTCAGAACATGGGGTAAAAACGTAATAGAGTTTCAGCATTTAGCAACAAGTACTGTTTGATGTGTTTGGACTTAGGCATTTCAATTTTTTCTATTAATTGTTTTTGTAGTAAAGGGCTTCCCAACATATCTTCCGTCCACTTTGAATAATATCTATTCTACCTGGATAGGAAGGGCAAAGAAGTTATCATTGTCTTTTGTTGAATGAAGAATATTGTGAATTTATTTAAAATCAGAACAGCAGAAAACCAAGAAGACTATCAGATTTCAAGGGAGTTGAATTTTTCTTTTTCTTCACTGATCTTGGTGTTTCTAGCCAGTTTTGCTGAGGTTTTGCCTCATTTGCCTTTTCATCTCTGTAGGTAACGCTGCTGTCATGTCATGACTCTCGTTCTTTCCCAGAGCGGGCCCATTCTTTGTGCAAAATGACACAGCAGTTTTAGGAACTGTACCCTAAAATCCCTGCACAAAAGCCTGAGTTAAGATTACGTGGGAAACGATAATTGCGCCATTTCCCAGCTTTCATCTGCATGCCTTGTCAGATCTAATTTTACCCTGCGTGTGTGTGTGTTGTGTGCATGTGTGTGCACGAGGGAGAGAAAAAGGCCACAGGACAAGCCAGGGAGGCCCTCCAGAAGTGATGTGGAAGTGGTTCTAGTCCGTGGGCATCTGGTGGCAGCAAAGAAATCCTCCGGGAGCAGCGTGGAGCCGCAAAATCCAGAGCTCAGAGCTCTGCTGCTCGCTCTGGAGGCAGAGGAGGGAGCCTTGAGCAGGGAGATGTCTGCTCTGCAGGGATCAGGGCCACTGGGGGACGCTTTCCCGGCTGGATGAGCAGCAATTTTTATATCTAAATACAAATAATATTTAAATATATCTGTAATTTAACGCAGCTTGCAAGTTCTGGGAAGGAAATTGACCTTCAAGTGTGAGAGTTCCTGCTCCCACACCTGACCTGTTCCACAATCTCCGATAGACGTTTCTCTTTTCCTGGCTCATTTATCCCAGATTTTTCACCCCTCAACTCACTCCTTCAAACTTAATTTTCTCCTCCTTGCCTCAGTCTGCTGGCCTAGGTAGCTCCCGTTCTGCCTGACTCATAATCCCTTGTTTTCCCTGTTTTATTTCCCCTTCCAACCACTTGAGCACTCTGCATTCCCAGTGGCTCCTTGTTTGATATTCATGTCCCATCCTTGTCCAACTCCACAACAACCCAAAATCTTTCCGTTTTATGCAGTTCCAAGCTTTTCAGAGGCAGGACAAATGGGATGCTCAGAGTCTGAGGAGCTCTTTTGCTGAGAGGAAAAGTCTCTTTTCCTGTGCAGGAATCTGATGCTGGTCATGTTGAGCTGTGTTTGTAATTCTTTAAACTTGGTTAAATCTGGCTGCGTCTTTCTGGGAACGATCAGGTGAGGCACACCTGGCCTTCAGTGGTATCATTGTGAAATTGCTTTTCAATAGTGCCAGGTCTTTCCAGCTGGCTTTTCTTTTTTTTTTTTTCCCTCTTTTTTCCCCTACTTTCAGTCACTATTATTATTATTGGTTTATGTGGGTAAAACAGCACATTTTCTCCTCTCTTGTTCTCAGAGATGGCTGGAATGTAAAACAATAAATCAACCCAGGAGTGGCATAAAAAATACCAGCCTATGTCTGACAGTGAAGTTTAAGGATCTGAAAATGGGTTTTTCTAACAGAAGTGTCGGGCAATTTCCATAAGAACTCGTAAGTCACCATGTCATGCATTAGCAGAATTAATTCTGGGTTATTGTCTTCTATCCAGAAGAATAAAGCATAAAGGCCCTTAAGATGCAGTGTCAAACCCCAGAATCTGAACATGTGGCAATTTCACGAAATGGAATGAGATGTAATTAGTTTTTATGTGCCCATAACCCCCACGGTTAACAATTTATTATATTTTCATTACTTTTATGATGCAGTACCTTTGGTGAGTGCAGGGCACTGCTATGCAAATAACCAACACACAGTAGCGTGCTGGAAAGTGTCAAACAGTTGGGAAAGCTTTCTTCTTCCTTCTCTGCACCTTTTTTTTTTTTTAATATAAATTGCCTTGGACTGGTTTCAAGCAATTTGGAATTTTGGGGAATTTATAAGCTTTAGAAACACGTCCCCACAAATTCCCCTCGGCCGTCATGTTTGTCAGGAATGCTGGAGTTGTGTTAGGCTGTGACAAATACTTTCTTACTCTGGGAACACAGCAAGGAAGAAAATTGGATTTCATAGCTTTCTATTTCAAAACTCTTCAACTAATTTCAGTTGCGTACCTCTTTTATCTTTCATTCTTATAAAAAGTATGGTCGTGTTGAGGACATTTTGAGACTCAGGGCCTTTCTTTTAGTGACAGAGAGACATCTTAAAGCCAAAGCACACACAATTGCAAATCACTGCTCCCAGTTTTACAAATCCTGTTGGGTAAAATCATTACCAAAATGCCATTATGGCTTTAAACATCTGGTTTAAACCTTTACATGGGTATTAAGGTCCTGTAAGACTAAATGGGGAAGCCCTGGTTTTGTTGCAGGCATGTGGTCCTTAAAATGTGGTGTTTGACAGAATATTTCCCTTCCCCTCTACTCTTATGTTCTAAATCATTAAAATTTATTTTTTCCTTCCTTTGTGTTCCTTGTGGCAATGAGAAGTCATGGGTACAGTTTTCAGACTTCTGAATGAACATTTGAGAAATTAATTTGAGGGTTTCTGCCTTCAAATATGGCATCAATGGCATATTGGAACTCTTCTTAGTGTTGACAGTCTCCAACACTTCTATTTTCTGGCAACAAAGAACCCAAAAACACTGACTAAATGTTAAAAAAAAAAAAGGTAAGTAGCAGAAGTCTGGAGGAAAATTTTTGGTAGAATACTTTTGTTTTCACATTAAAAGCTTACAATCCCATGTGAACTCCTTGATTTTTCCAAGGAGATTTTGTGTAGTAAAAATGTGGGTTTTATGAAAACGTTTGGCAATCTTCTGAACGTGAAAATCAGTCGTTCTTTTATCCAGGGAATAGTTTAATTTCCAGATTTTATGTGTCTCACTGGAGAAGTAAGATTTACCAACAATTAGCTTGACCAACTATTGAGAAAATCCAGGGATGAGAAATGCATATACTAAAATGTAGTTTGTTAACTTTTATATCTTATTATAAAAATAGATTGTCTTTTCATAATCTATTACAATCAAATTTTCTTAATTTCTTCTTAGTTTCCTCAGTCATTTGACATTAGCTCTTTTTTCCCCCTTTGAAATGGCCTCTTTGAAATTATCTTACAGTGCCTTTATTTGTAAGAACTTACCAGGTTTTATATTTAACATCCTCTGAGGTTCAAAGTAATGTAATAGGGAATTATTATTATTGGAATAACTTTAAACTGCTCCTTCTTCAGTTTTGTTCCACTTGTCTGATGTAATGCGCGGTTAAAAAATTAATTTATTGAACCAAGAATGTGTTTTCTTTATGAAATTCAAACTGCCTCCCCCAGTGCACAAAGATGGCTCAATGAAAATATTATCTGCAGAATCCGAACTGAAATAAACTTGATAACTTGTTCCTGCTTGCACAACAATGAATTTATTGTGGTTTAGGAAGGAGAAGGCGCAGGGAGTTTGGCATGGAGAAATCTCTGGGGGTGGTGGTTGGGCTTCACCATCATCCAACAGCCACCATGGATTAGAGCCTTCTTTTCTTCTCACAGAAAATTCTCTTCTTAAAGCTTCTCCCAAGATGTCTACTCCTGGATGTTTTGTTTCCCTGAATTGTTATCACAATTAAAACATTTTAGGCTCTGGTTTCCTAATTTCCAAAGTTCATCCTATTGCATTTTTACGCTAATGGCATTCAGTTTTCTTTGATTTACCTCATTCTGTGTGCATGGTTTCTCGCTGGCCCTTGCACCCTTCTCGTACCTGGGATTTTGGTCCTGTTTTTAATCATTCGCCAGGTGACAAATCAGCAGGGTTCAAATTGTCTCCCTCAGTAGCTGATCCATTTTTCAGGAATATATTCCAGACAAAGGTATTAGGAAAGTCAGAGGTTTGACACTGGCAATAAAACCTGGTCAGTCTGAAAAGCAGTTTTTATATTGCAGAAAGATCATTATCTGAGGAGAATAAGAAATTACCACTTCTTTGATGTCATTAAGTGATTATTTCTAGGAATTTGTCAATAAAGCACAGCGCAGTAGCAGCTGCTTTTGAAGCTGAGAGGTTTTTTTGCCGTCTTTTACACTTGTCAAAAACACTGTTCATTAATGAACAGTGACTTCTGCAGGTGTTTTGTTAATCATATTTTATATATATTTAAAAATTGCAGATGAACTTGTAATGGAAAATGACCCAAAAGCACAGAGAAGTAAATAATGTCACTGCATCCAGCAGTCAAAATTTTACAGCATTAGGCACAGGTTTCACTGCCTTTATTTTTCCCATCAGCTTACAAATGCCGGTGACTTCCCTTTTCCCATCTCATGCATTCAGGTCTGCCAAGAAAAAGAAAGTATTGAATAGTCCTGCTCTGAGCTACTCTCTTACCTTTTTTTGGGAAATTTCTGTGTAAGACAGGAGCTGTGAATGTCAAAAAGTTTATCCTCCAACCTCACAGAGAGGACTCTGATGCAGATTTCTGGAATAGAGAGGGTCTGAGGGAAATACAGGTTTCATTCATGAGCACTCACCAGATCTATGGTACTTCTCTCGTAGAGGATAAAAAAGTCAGCAGAATGGCTAAAGGATGGGTTTCCTTAATTCAGAAACGCTGTCTTTAAATCTCTGCCACCCCATAAGGGATTTTTGAGGGAGGGTAATCATTTTGCCTGTTATGTAGCAGATTTTGTCTAAGATCTCCTTCATAAGTTTGTATTAATGGTGCTGAACACCTTCAGTGCCTTTTCTGGGAGAAATGGCATTATTTTTAGTGCTATTGCAGTCATTGCAGGGCAAAAAAAAAAAAAAAAGACATCACAAGCTTGGAACAGAGAGGTTTGATGGGGGAGTTGTAAATATCTCAGCAAAAGCAGACTGAAGTGCTGAACTGTTCCTCTGCTGACACCGATAAATCCAGAATCAGCGTGGCCACGGGTCACCCTGATGGTTTGAGAAAGACTGAGCCTGTTTGTACCCACGGACACAGGGAATAATGTGTCAGTCCTAGCAAAATTTGATTGAAGGCATATGCCAGGACATAAACTATTTGTCTTTCTGTAAAATTTATCCATATTAATTTTAATTATGAAGGACAGAGTATATTTTGAAACAGTTTTCTGGGGCACTGGGGAATGCCAAAAGGAGGGAGCAGGTTTGTAGAATTAAGTGTGGCGTGTGCTGTTGCTTTTCCTGGCTTCAAGAGGGGGAAAAACCCAAAATAAACAGATAAACAGAGGGCTAAATGATAAGAATTTTAATCTAAAAATTTGGCAGGCAGATAGGAGGAATTGGTGGAAAATGCTCCAGAGCACGCTTATTGAGCCTTGTATTTGAGCAGTTTCAAGTAGTGGTCCCATGTGTTTGGATGCCAAAATATTTTAAAAGTGCCAGGAAAGTGAAAAGCAGTGTAATGAAAAATATTGCATGGCCTACTTTACTAAAAGTGTTTATTTGCCTCTATCTAGTTCAGCAATTTCAAGGGATTTGCAAAAGTTGTACTTTTCTTACTTTATTTGTGTATTTTTTGCCTTTTTATGAGGGCAGCCACAGACTTTTGCCTTTGGAAAGTCATTTTCTTTGCAGGTTAGGCATGGATTATTTTGATAATATTTTTTTGATAGATTCTCTGCATTTAAGATGCCCCTCAAAAAGAGTTTTAACTTGTGCATGAGGTAATCTTTATCTCAAACAAGGTGAAGTCCTACCACGATTGCAGCTGTGGCTGTTTGGACTGACACCAATACATATTGCCAGTATTTCTTTCTCTTATTCCATTCAGTCTGGGCCATCAGTCCTAAGCTTGTCTTCAAAATGTTTCTCATCGTCAAAGGCGTGTCATGAACTTTGTGACTTCTCTGCTGCCTCAGGAGCTGTTGAAATCCAGCAGGCCGCTGCATGCAGATACCCTGATTAATGAAATTGTCTTTTGCAGCCTCTGTTTATTTGCTCAGCACTGTGCATGAGCAAGAGGGCAAGTTCAAGGCCAATACCTTTGGAAACACTTAATGCTGTAAAATATAAATGCAGGGGACTGAACAAAGTCACCGGGGAAAGGGAAGGCCTGCTGTGCTTACATCAAGTGCTGTATCTGTTGTGGTTTCTTTTGCCAGTTGAATTTTTTCTAAAATCAGGTCATTATGCCCTTCATGGCCTATCGGCACATATATTGAATATTACCTTTGTAAGGTGACTCAGGTTGGACAGAAGGTGAATAGATAAGATGGGGAATTTTATTTGTAACTGCGTATTTATTCCTCGCGTTTGCTCCTCAGGCTGGTGGTGTGAAAGGCCCCTTGGTCAGATGGTTTGAAAGCTGGTAAAGTTCTGCTCAGCTCTAGATTTATGGGGGCCAAAGCTTCAGGTGTTTGAAGTGTAAACAGTTCCAGCAAAATGGCCTTCAAGGAAGGGAAAAACACAACTTTTGCTCTACATTAAAGCCACAGAACCCTTGAACCTGCACTTGACAAGTCAGTGATTTTAGCCAAGTTTGTCAAGGCTGAAACTCACGTGCTCTGTTAAAAGGATGAACCAACATGTATTGTCAAGGCTATTGTAATTAGAAATTACGCTGGGAGCGTTTTAGCAGCACAAGCTGTGTTATTTTTTCCTTTAAAAGCTGTTTGAATGTTCAGCCTCATGGCTCCTAACACGTACACATGTCTAGCAGAAGTTGTCCTCCGCTGCGTCCCCCTTCATTATCCAGCCTGTCAAAGAAGCGCTATCCCCAGAGCCAGGGGAAAGCCGCACACAGCATCCACTGTGTGTTGTTGTTGGCATCCTGAATTGGCAGGGCTGCTACAATTATCCAGCAGCTCCCAAAGTTCCCAGCTCAGTGCTCTTTGTCGAGGCTTTGACGCTGGGAAGAGTAAAGCACACACACAAGGCAGAGGGGAATAATGCTCTGAGTGGTGCAGGAATAGATTGATAGGGAAGAGAGTGTCCTACGGGGAAATAGAAAGGGGAAAGAGAATTTTATACAGAAAATAAAAATTATAGCAGACTTGGATTCGCTGTTAGTGAAGCATAAGGTGAAACTGGAATGAAAACTTGAATTTAAAATGGCAGTGGGATGATCTTGCAGATGTCACAATTTTCTGGACAGTTTCTTTCATTCACAATTTCAGCAAAAAATTCCATAGATGCTGGGCAGGGGGGGTGGTGTGGTTCACTCCTAAAAAGAGAATACTTACGGACAAATTCACATAGTTTAAGAAGATTGTTTCTGAAAGGCCTCAGGAATTCTTTCTTCTCCGTTGTGTGATGCACATCTTTGAATCCTTCAGCTTTTTTAATAATAACAAGTAAGTTGTTAACCTCTGCTGAAAGAGCACATCTTTTTGAGGCAGTGTGAGCTCTGTTGTTCACAGCTCAGGATGCTCAGTCCCTGATGCTGTCAGTGGCACCTCGATGTTTCCCATCATTTTTTTGTCAGAAATGAACCATTCCTCTCTTTCAGTTTACCACAATTCTGTAGTTTCTCTATGACCTTGTTGGATATTCTGTCATTTCTTTTGTCTTTCTAAATATCCACATCAACATAAGATAAAGAGATACTATTCTTAATAAGCCATCTTCACCCTATAATCAATTTTTTTTTGGCTGTGTAAAAGAGCCATAACAAGAAGGGAATATTTGAGAGCTGTTCAATCCCCCATGAGGTTTAACTTCCACAAGGTATGGTGTTTTTCTAGATTGTGGTCCACTACTGAAGTGTCGCTTGAAGTAACTTGGAGTTCAGAGATCTAAAACTTGGTATTGTCATCGCCTTTCTCATGTCTGGTTCAGGAGCAGCACAAGGTGCTGAATCTTCATTTGAATCAAATAAGGTAGAGTTTGTTTTTTAACGAAAATATCACAAAGAATGTGCGAAGATTATATTTGTTGATAGTGGTATTTGGATAACAAAGAATTCTCTTCAGTGTCTCCTCTTTATTCTTGGGCTTTTTGAGGAATTCTGAGGTGTGTTTTTGAAAAAGAAACATTTTAAAAACGAAACCAACTCTTCAGTCTTCCTCTGTGAAAATCAGAAAGATCCAGAGCAATAAGCATTTGAAGAGCAAGAGCCAGCTCCATTCCCTAGATAGAGCTATTTCTAGGTGGGTACAATACCTGCTGCCATTCTTGCCATTTCCCACAGCCAGACCAAGAGGAACCTCATTCCTAGAGATTCCTCCTCTTCATTCTGTCCTTGCAGTGATAGTTCTGTGACTATTCCCTAAATCCCCTCTATTCAACATTGTGAGAAGTTTTGCAGTCAGGTCTGTCCTGAAGCCATCAGGACTGGGGAGAAGACTCTTTATGTGACTCTATATTTGTTAAAATTGAACAATGGGGAAGTTCCAGTAGCACTTTTCATCAGTTAATCAATTAATTAAATGAGACACAGTAGAAAATATTAGCAAGTGCCTACAGGCCATCTAAAATTATATTTACTGTGAATATACACAGCTTAAGCTTCTTTTAACAAATGTGCTGAGCCTTAGGCCTCTTCAAGTCTTCAGACACTTTGATTTTATCTAAATACAACTGACTGAATGCATTTTTGCTTAGTTTAATTTCTTTTTAACCCTGCTGTCTCGTCTCAGTAAGACTCTTGTATCAGTAGCTGACAAATTTGAAAGGAAGTATAATTATCAGTTAACAAACAGCGCTCTGCAGGATATCCCAGCACAAAGGAAACGAGCTCGATCGACAAAAATGACCTTTGCCACCACTGCAATAGGCAAGTCAGGATTCTTTCAAGATAACAAAGAGCTGGAGCAAGGTCATGGCTGAGGAATTTGCAGATATGAGGAGCTGGTTATCTCCTCTGTGCCTCTGCTGTGTGTATACCCCAAATACTTGCCATCAGTGATGTGATGGAATGTACAGATTACACAGAAATTCGCAGTATAAGGATCTTCCTAGGCCAGGAAAATGGCCTGACCTTCTCATGGTCTAAATAAACTGCTTTGCCTCACATGGAATTTTTTTCCTGGCGTTGATTACGTTATCTGAAATATTCCTCTGCCTGGAAGCGTGATGAAGGGCAGGCCGAGATGCTGTAACTGTAGGATATTCATTTATTTACTTCAAAATGAAGACGGAACGATCAGAATTTGTCTGAGCATGGCGTGAGGTCATGAGCTGTGTGTGTGTCCAAGGGGATCCCAGGTGGGCACTGCCTTCCAGGAAACACAGTTCGCTCCCAGCAGGGTGGAACAACACAAGGTGTGCCTGTAAAGCAATTTATATAATGTATCATTGGCTTTGTTTGAGTGGAAATGGTGCAAAGGGGTTTTGCAAACAAGAAAATAGAAAACAATGTGTGTTTAGCATGAGGGCTTCCCTCTCAATGTGCAACTTGAAGAGGCACAGCAGGATATTTTCATTCCATGTGTTGTAACTCTAAATAAGTGCAATAGATTAAATAAGACAATTGCAGAAATCAACATCAGAAAATTAATTGAGGTATAAAGCAGAGACAAGGGTGAAGCCGTAATGATGCTTCATGTTTTTGTGAAGAAGTACTTTAATAATTTATTGCTAAATGGTGGACTGTTTAAGCTCATGAACTATTTCTTACTAAATGGAAAAATGAATTATTCGGCAAAAGTGGCTTACTGAGGAAGTCCTCAAATCAATGCATGTGCTCAGGCACAGTTTACTTCATAAATACCTGGCTCTAATGTTTTTTCATTATGTGAATTTCATGGTAGTCTCTGAAATCTCATGGTTGCCTGATACAGCGTTTTCAGAAAAGCAAAAGGAAACTGGCAGAAATATCTGGGAAGACTTTACAGTCACATTGACCAATGCTATGCTGTTTCATATTAATCTAAACTCACCTGAGATTAAAAGAAAGGATTTTAAATTATATTAAACCTTTCTGAATACCAAGAGATCACCACTGGTATGAGAAGTCTGTTTAATGCGGAGTATCGGACACAAAAAGATTTATCCTCATTTAAAAGGAGGGGGTGAAGTGAGAGAATTTTGGGTGAAACAATAGAAATTTTTTTAATTTTAAGGGAACTAACACCTATAAAATGATTTGCCTCAAATAACCAAGCAGTGTTTGACTCCCCAAAGTTCCACTTTCGGTTTTTCTTGTGCTCCTAGTCTACCTTCTGTGAGGGACTTCACAAGAATGCTTTATAAACTTATATTTTTAATTAAAAAAATATGAAGAAAAAATTTAGCTGCCACTTTTTTTTTTTTTAACTGATCAGGGAATCTGAGAGGGAATTATGGTTACGATTTACTCCTCATGGAAAAGTAGTAGTTTTTTTCACCTAAAAATACTTTAAAACATCCAGTTCAGGTCTGTTCTCCTATCACTGAGGAAACACCTGGGGAGGGACTTGTGGTGTGCTCTGTCAGTCAAGTTTTCTGCATCCCCTCCCTGCAATGAATGGGTTGAAATGCCTACAGGAATAAGCCCAGACCTTTTTTTGTCTTTAAACACCCTCAGATAGCACCATGGCTGCTGTGGTGTTTGCTTTGGCCGTCAAAGGTCAAAGCTTGTGAGCAGACACGGGACCACAATTCCCTAACGGAGCTCTTGTACCTGGAGATGTGTCTGTGGGACAGGTGGCAGGAATCTGTGCCCGTTTTATTTATTTCTTTCTCTCTTGGTTTATTTCTATTCGTTTGCATTGTGCAAGCAGCATGAGGGATACAGCCGAAGTCGTAGTCATTTCAGTGGTAATTGGCAAAACAAAAGCTGATTTCCAGAAGTATTGGTCTTTCCTGATGGGTTTCAGACTGAGCAGAAAAATATCTCTGCACTGTCTTTACTTCTCATGAACTGGTAACAAGTTTGGCAAAACATTCTGGTGGCCTCAAGAGCCTGAATAAAGATCATTTTCCTCAGGTTGCTTACTTTGATGCTTCCAAATTTAATGATTTCTCTAAAATTAATAAAAACTGGATATCTAGATTTTTAAGAGGATAGTTTTGATTATTCCTCCATCATTGCCTCAGCTTTTGTGACAATTAAATTCAAATTCGCTACCTGTGCTGAAAGTAAGAGCAGAATGTTCCTCAATTAATTCTGTTTTGTGTAATCCTGGCAGGGCTCCTGGCTTCTTGCAAGTCAATGGCAGAGCTTCACCCGCTCTCCCTCAGTCAGGATTTCATTAAATGAATATTTGGGGTAATTAGGGACAAATCATGAGACTCCTGTTTTTCACTCCTAATGATCCCAAATAGGATCCATGAAATGCCTGCTGGAGTTAATTGGAAGACCAAAGTTGCTTTCAATGGAGTTTAGTTCAGGCTTTTTATGTTGCACACAGGCACTTGTATAATTTTTTTCAGCTTGTTTTTTTGAAAAGCTTTTGAATTCACGACAGAGCCTCCCCCTTTCCCGAGTTCCCACTCTGTCCCATATCCCTGAGCCCAACGTGGACATTGCTGGGTCAGTTGTGTCCCCTCCCTGACGTCAGGCCTCGTGTCGTGGTCACTGTTGGTCACCGTGCCTGGTTCAGAACAAGGGAGGGGATTGTCCTCTCAGGCAAATTCCCCTCCTCCAGACCTGCTTAGGTTTAGTGATTTGGACCCAAATTTTCTCCTTTGCTATTACCCAAACATTAATTTGGTTGCCTGATATCTTTTACATTTCTCATAATTCCTTGCTTACAGCACAAGCTCTGTACGTTCCTCTCGCAATTTTAATTGTAATTTATCCACTGCTTTCATTATAGGAAAATTAATGTAGTAATACAGAGAGAAAAAGTAGCTGAGCCACCCGAATGTCTCTTTTTTGTTTGATATGGAAGCACAACATCTCTGAAATCAAAGTATTTTCCAGGATGCGATTTAGGACAGATCTTCACACGTGGGTTAAAACGGTATTGGGTTTTTTAGGAATTAAAGTGAGAAAAATGTGGCAGCACTGTATGGCTGTGGTCTCTCAGTGCCATTAGCACAAAATAATAATTCCAGCAAGGATTTCAGCCTGAAGAACTTGGTCTCTGGATAAGAACTTGCTTTCTTTCAGAAAGAAACTTATCCAAGAAAATATGGAAGAGCAGAGAGGAAGCAGGGAAAAGTCAATTTATGTTGAACTGTTGAGGAGGCCTAGTGACTTTTTTTCCCTTCTTTTGAGTTGTTTCTTCAAATTGCTTCAATTATTTCAGTTCCTCCTTCTTACTTTACTTCTCCTCCTTCAGAGGGAAAGGATTATAAATGGATTATCTTAGTCTCTTATTTGCTCATTTCTAGCATCATAGATATCAAGAAGAAATTGCTAATTAACATTTTCTTAATATGATTAGGGGCTCTCTGTCAAGTGATGCCAAACATTAACTTTGAAAACAGCAGGAAATATTATGGAGCTGACTTTTTTTTTTTTTATTTGAAGGCAGAGACAATTAAAGAGTTTGTGTTAATATCAGTGATCCACAGGCATCAGTGATCGTTATCTTTTGGCTGAACTTTTACTTCTGATAGCATGAGCTCCTTGAGCTGACAACTGTATTTTAAGGAATGTTTAATATCCTTCCACAGAAAATACCTTTGCACATTATTTGATAACACCACGAGATTACTGCTAGAAAGAATCAGACTGAATCCTGGTTATCTGATATAATCCATATTCTTCTATCTTAAGTTGAGGAAGAAAGGTGAAAGTGTTCAGGTGGGCAAAGAGCATGAAAAAATTATTATTTCCCAATTGCTTCAAGAATTTCTTCTTTTTTCTCCAGTCCTCAGAAACCTCCCTAACTGGCTGTGATTTTTCACAGATGGGAAATAGGGGTTGTTACAGCATTTGCCACATGCTTTTTTTCATGAATCACATCAGTTCCATGCATTTGTTCATTTTTATTTCTGATTTGACAGTGCAGATGCAGATTCTGCACAAGTGTGAGCATCTAGACAGTGGCGAGCCATAAGGACACTTATGGCTTAATCTGAAGTGATAAACTCTCTGTAAGAAATGGCTTTTTAGGTCACCTCCTAAAATTGTCTGCTTAGGAAGCCTCACTCTTTTCGGGTGAGCAGACTTCTACAAATGTGTCATCCAGAGATGATTTCTTCCTCCTAGAAGAGATGCAAGGAAAGGAAACTCAGTCTGAAAGTTATGTGAACACCTGGACCATGTCTGGTATTTTACATTGTTTTCTCAAACATTTGAGCATTAATATTAATGTCTCCATTTTGCAACCCAAAGAAACATCAGAAAACTATGTCAAACATTCTAAACTTTTCATTCAAGTGTCTTTATATGGGCAACTTTAATGAAAAGCTGGTCTTAACCTCTGGTAAACCAAAATCCTTGGTTGTAGAGCCAAGTTAAACTTGGCATTTGAAGCCAAAATACAAACTGAGCCACTGGAGCTGACTGCACATATACAAAAAGGAAAATAAGTAATACTCATATACAGAATTTCTGTGGCCAAATGTTTTATGTCCTGCCTATTCTCAGCTTCTTCATATGTTCCTAGCCAGGACTGTGAAAACAAAAACTTGAAATGTGCAAACAACCTGCCATATTCTAGGTAGAAAACAGTAAAAATACCGCAGTGTGTAGTTCCCTGAAATATCCATGTTGCCAGTCACTTCTATCAAACTGGGATATTTTCAATCATAATTATCCTGGCAAATGTCACTGGTTCTCCATCTGCTTTTCCACGTGTTACTCCGCTCTATTCTCATCCCCTTGTCTGCAAAACATGCTTTTCCCAGAGAATATAAATATAAAATAATATAAACAATATAAATATATGTAAAAACACAGAAATCAGAGAGGTTGTTCGATGTCCCGAGGCACTGAGAATTTAGTTGCTGGAGGAATTGCTGCTGGAAGGACGTGACTGTGGCAATCTCAAGGGCAGGAGCAAGGAGAGAACTTTTTTGGGCTTTCCCTTCTTTTTCCTACCGTTCTTCACCCTGATTTTCCTTGTAGCAACGTCCGCTGCCCAGCATTGACACCTGTGACACCCCATTAGAGAAGGTCTGCAGTTACTGCAATATCTTTGTGTTATATATTTTATTATTTTGTGGATACAAATATTCCCGTCAAAGAACTCCTGCTGAAGTTGTTTGCTAGGTTGGAAATATTTGAGTTGCTACATAAAAAAGCACTTGTTGTGCAACACCTTGTTGTGCCATCAACAAGGACTTAAAAAAAAAAAATGGAATGTGATAAAGGAAGGTAGAATCCTAAAAAAACCCCTTGACACAATTTTCCTTAAATAAACCTGACATAATTTTATTTTCTAATAATTCTGGTTAACCAGATCTAGGAAATAGTGGTCTGCTGTTGATAGCAAAAAACTTCCTGAACTTCAGTGGGATCTGGAATTCGCCCTTCAGGCCCTCTACCTAATAATTAAAGATGAAGAGAGTTGCTTTTCCTTCATATCTAGTTTTTGGGTTGTGTTTTGTTTCAAGGGGTTTTTTTAATTGTTTTGAGGTTATTTTGGGGTTTTTCTTCCCTTCTTTCCTTCTTCATGGATGAGGTTTTTGCAAGTACCATGTTAGGGAGTGACTCCTGGCAAAGATTTCCATCTCGCATAAGGGTTCAACCTTTCCCTGATTTGGGATCCTGATATCCACTCACTTTTTACGAGGGATCAACTCAGTTTCAGGTTTTTGTCACACCAAGAAAAAGAGACAGGAGCAGCAGGAAAATAAATTCACGCAGTAACTCAAGGAAGTAAGTGGAGAGTATATTTTTCTAATCAGAGAATTTTTCAATCAAATTCAACATGAAAAATGGGCAAAATATAAAATTTAATTATTACTGCTAGATGGAAAGTTTAGAGAGGCCACAATCCCTTTTGGGAAGGGATTTTTATTAATTTTGAAAGGAAAAATACTCTAATTTCTGTCTTAAGGGTTATATGTACAACTGTATCATAGGTATTATAATAGAGTGCAGGAAAGAGCTCGGTGAGCCTTGGTGGTGGATTATTTACTATTCTATCATTCCTAATATCTTCTTATCAAAAATAGCATGCCTTTGATGCCTGCTATGTCCCCATTTCCAATTCTGTAGTTAACTGGAACTCTCAATATCTTGGAAGTTTCCTGCTGCAATAGAATTTTGAACACAGGGAGAGATCAGGTCACGGGAGAAATTTATGTCCTCAAAGATCTATTCAGGATTATTCTCTGTATATGTACTGTGTATACAGAGTCTGTGCATGGAAATCCAGCATTTTTGTCATGGGAAAAATGTTTGGAATGCACTTGGCTTCGTAAGGAAATTCTCACTGTAATTCATCAATCTTTTTACTCTTGGAAAGCAAATGTCTTTTGTGTTACACGGTGCAGGAGTTCATAAGCCAAAGAAAAGCAGAATCAACAAGAAGGGGCAAGTTCCCAGTCTTTGGAGTCAGAGAAAGATTATTTAATGGCGAAAAAAAAAAATTAAAGGACTAAAGTTACTTGAATGTAAGAGCACAGTAAAACAAGAGTTGTGAATGGGTAGGAGGAGGGTCATGCTCAGGTAACAGAAAAGTTGCTGACTTATTACCTTCATTTAATACTTCTACAAATGGAGAAACTTCCCAAAAGAATCTTCTTTAAAAATCTAAAGTCTTCTTTAAAGATTGCAGCTTAGGAAGGCATCCTTCTTAGACACATGGATTTACATGTTGCTCTCAAAACCAAATCTGTATTTTTGTTCTTTCTTTTTCATATTAGAATGGATTTAGACTCATAAGAGCTCAAGAAGGGATGGCAGTGGATAGAAAGCTTTGGGAGCTTTGTTTCCTCATAGTCCTACAGCTGAGAGAGAAAGAAATGCAAGAATGAATCAGTATCTCTCTCTTCTAGGCAGATTAAATCAGATGCAGATCATACCCAAGTGTGTTCCCTGGAAATAGGTCCACAATCATCCTCCATTCAGATGCTTTCTTTAGGAAAAGAAAGCTAAAATTAATATAAAAGAGGAAAAACAATTCACTGCTAAAACTAATATTTAGCTAAGGATCTGAATTGAAACAATCTAAAAATTTCCATTGTGACAGTTGGAAATTCAGAATTATAATTATGAGGTCTGGCCCCAAAGCTGCTTTCAGCATTCCTCAGAAAGCAGTATTCTAGGAAGTCTAGAGGTACAGGATCCAGCCCTTTTCCTGTTCATTTTACAGTAGTATTTCCTGGCAAGGAGCCAGCATCATCAACTAATTTGCTGTAAAGTGTCCATGCTCTCTGACCTCCAGGCTCAAATAACCTTAAAAACAAATAGTTGCCCCTTCAAACAAAGTTCTATACGAAAAGAAAATATAAATATTTCACTAAGTCCTTGCTGTATCAAGTGTGTATATAAGAGAGCTATACATTTTACGATATGGGTCAATGTGGCAAAAAATGCTGACAATTAAACAGTGGAAAATGTCTTTGAGATCAAATTCTCTGTAGCAAATTTTCATTAATGGGGTCATGACCACCCTCTGTTCTAATTTCCTTTAAGGTGCAAGGGTTTTCTATGAATTGACAAGACAACAAATAGTGAGAAACTGCAATGATCACTTTATGGAATTACAGGAAATTAATTATCTGTTGAATGGCTAAAAATTTTGGAATACCTGGTGTTCTTTACATCTTTACATTTCCCTTTATACCTAAATACTTCAAACTGAATTAATGGAGCTTTCCTAGGTTTCTCAACAATCAGAGAGAGATTTTTTTTTAGGTTTTTTTTGGTTGGTTGTTTTTTGGTTTTTTTGTTGGTTTTTTTTTTTAGTTTTTCCTCCATTTAAGTAAATAGTTCCACAGTGCCGTAGTTTATCTGATTGCTGAAAAAAAAATGCGAGTGTATCTGGCCCTGTGTGATTTCAAACTTTGGATTTTTTATCACTTCCTTTGAAATCAAACATAATACAAGAATCAATACATAACCCTTAATATTTATTACCCAATGTTGCTTAACTTCAACGTACAAGTAGCTCAGTGAGATCTTCATCTAATCTCCAAAATCTTATTGGATCCCTGCAGTATTCATCCAGGTTCATTTGTTTTCCCTGGTTTCGGTAACAGAAAACTCTTTGGGTTGAATGACAGTAGGGATAAACTCTTGATAAAGGTTCTTTCCTCTTTCACCCTTTGTATATAAAAGACAAAACTATTAAAAATTGCTTGGATTAAATCTATTCTTTAAGATTTGTGACAGACAGCTATGACTTAGTTTAAATATCCATCCTAATAATAAATACATTCTAAATTGATAAACACTTTTCAATATCCAAGATATCTTCTTGAAGCTTTTCTGTCAATAAGCTTTATTGTTAGAAATTAAAAGTAAAGGAGACACTAGGAAAACCCCCACAAATAAAAAATTGTATTTTGCTCAGAAATATTCTGGAAACATCAGTAATCCACAGCTACATCAGAAGTTGTCACAGATCAAAACCTAGCAATGAGTTCTTCACTAAAATATTCATAAAAATCAAGGGACAAACAGCCCTCACTTGGCCTCTGTTCCAGGACAGTGAGTTATTTTCAGAACAGGATATTGATTACATTGCCCAAAGGTCAGTTAGTCCTCACTTCTTTCCTAAATCAACTGCAGAACTTCCTTATTCGAATTGGAAGCAATCCTATCTTTTTCTTGGGGCTTGACTGAGCAAAAAGCTTTTAAAAACTTCTAAGGAATACTTAAACTGTCGGCGAAAAAAACACCCACAGACAAAATTGCTTTCTATTTATCTAACATTGCTATAGGATGCTGCAAGGTAATTGCCTGTGGCACTGCTGCTATCTGTAAATAAACAACTGAGGATGGAGATCTGGGCCATATAAACATAAGAGTCATTTGGCAGGAAAAGACACTTTCAGTTAAGCCGTAAAGGATAAATCTTGTTTGACCTTCCTCGAGTCTCTGGTGGGTAACTCTGAGTCTCTGGGAGAATGAGGCCCAAAATTTAATTTTGACTGACAAGGGGCCTCCCACTGAGGGAGCCCTGCAAAGTGCTGAGGGAGGAACAGCCCCTGTGAGCCTGCTGGGCTTGCTTGTGGCAATCAGAAAAATGCAAAAAGCAGGTTAGAGGGGTGCACAAGCGCTCCAGACACTCAGGGCAGGGTCCCTAAAGACCCTCTGCCTGTTTCCGAGGAGCGTTCAGATGTTGGGGTTTTGCTGGAGCCATCAGGTGTGCTGACAGGAGGAGGGGATGGAGAAGGCTGAGATCACTTTGAAGGCTTTAAAACCCGGCAATTCTTCTGTCCCTCACATTCCCCTGGGGTCCTGCTGAGTTCAGCTTGAAGGTTCCCAAACACAGCGGTTTCTCTGTCCATCCCTGGAATTCTGCTGATGCGCCGTGTAACCTCCAGCAGGTGTAAAAGAGCGAAGGAACGATGCTGACGTGCATTTAGCACTGAGGAAAAGGAGTTCATCTGCAGAAGTGAAGTGTGCATTTCTCACTGGGGGGAAAAAACCTCGTGCCCTCGTGGCTCACAGGATGTGGGGAGCTTCCTTTTCAGGGCAGCTTCCAGGAATTATCCACCTGCTGTCATTCCTCCCCTTTTGTGAAATGTGCTGGAGCAAGGGGCCATGTCCCAGGAGAGTTTCCTATGAGCGTGTGAGTTTGTAACAGAAATTAATTCCTCTATTGCAAGACAGTTTTGGCAGGAACAATGCTGATAATGCCTTTATTTTCTACTGCGTTTGAGGTGTGTTTTCTTACAGTGTGAGAATTGCAAGGGACAATATTGGAGGAGTGGAAGATGTCTGGGAAGAGACTTTTCTGCTGTGTTCATCTGTGCGCAGGTTGGTTTGTCTGTGTTTGCAGCTTTGCCATTTTATTTTCCAGGGGTTTTGAGGAGGAAAAAAAAAAAATCTCATTAAGGAGTTATGGAATTCTATGTGCTTTGCTTGGCAGGTTTTCACACAGCAACTTTAACCCACCTAACTTCAGTCTGTCTTTTACATAAATCATCCAAAGGGCTTCAGAAAGACATAAGACATTGAAAATAGACAAAGTGCACTTTTCCCACCAAACTTCAAACATAGCAGCTGTCCTCCAGCTTTTTTTTGTTTTTTTTTTTAGTTCTTCTGTGGATGTAGCGACTTGACAAGTTGCAATATGGGTCATATTAATTTAGTTTGTCTTTTGGTTTTTAACAATTCTTTCAATAGCTATGGAAAAATATTTGAATTTACACTTGGCACATTTTTTTTCCCCCCACTAAACTGCATAAAGAGGAAGGATGACCTGTGATTGTCCTTTCTTTTGTAGGAAACTGTAAAATGTTCTCTGTCCACCAGTTTTGAATTTATTTAAAGGAGTTTTTATACTTAGCAGCAGTTTTTATCCAGATTTCTCAGAGAAAACAGAAATTAGAGGCACTATTTATATACATACTAGCATAAAAGCAGTTTATGTCATTAGTGGCCTTAATGGACATCCAAAACACAAAAGTCAGAACTGACATTTAATTCACCTGATTTCTGTGGAAACAGTGGGGTTTTTCCTGAATAATTGCAGGGAAGGACTGACTTCAGTTCAAAGGTGGGTCATTCATCCGTGGGCCCATCGCATGAAGCGCCAGACATTTCCAGCCAGACTACAGAGGACGTTTACCGTGCAATTCACAGCAGCTGAAACTGCTCCTGTAACCATTTCCTAAGCGCAGGGCAGGCTGCCCGTGCTGCAGCCAAGGAAAGCTGGTCCAGGATTTGGTGGGAGTTCCAGTCTAGTGGAATCCTCGCTGGCAGAAGGGGCTGTTTGCCTTCAGAAGGAGGGCAGCCCTCCACCGTGGTGGGCTGTCTGCATTTCCCACCGCCTCGCCCAGAACAGGTCCTGCAGGGGTGTTGCTGTGGAGGATGAGGAGTACTCCAGCTGTGGGCTCGTTTCCAGAGGCAAATGGGACACAAAAAACCAGGGAGCAGTTAGAGCTGAGGTTTTATTTCTAGCACCAAAGCCAAGGAATTTCATCCCCTGTCCTCTAGACTTGCGAGCAGGGTCATTAAAACCTAATTGATTGAATGGACCTTTGAGATCTCCCTAATGAGAGCAGAGTGCTTGCACAGCTTTGGGAATATGGTTTGCCCAGGATGTTCTTTTCCACCTTGTGCCTACTCCAGAGGTCCCACATGGAGATAAAATTCCTTGTGGAAGGAGCTGGTTGCTCCAAGCGAGATCCTGCTCCCACAAACCTGCTGATTCCAGCTGAGCCACACAGAGGCTCAGATTTATGTGGTGTCTCTCCATGGGGTCAAGCACAAAGCAATTAAAGAACTGAACATAAGGAGTGTGCAGTTTTAGGAGGTGGAAAGAAGTTTAATTACTTGAACCAGGCCAAAATTTTGCCCTAAACCCCTCTTCTTGAGCAGTTTGTGTCATAAACGGTTTGGGGTGGTCTCCTCACTGCCACTGATAAAGGTTTAATCCGGTGGAAATCTGCAACTTTTCTACAATGTTTTTATTTGCCACTTTCTTCTAGATTAGGAATAAACACAATAAGAAGTTTGAGGCGTTGAGAAACAAAGTTTAAAAATAAAAATCAAAAGAATAGGACTTTCCGCCATAACTAAAGCTCAAAATGCTGATTTGATCTTTTGCCTAGAGTGGGTCATTTAGTCAGAGTTCTACACATGCACTGGCTTTCACTAAATGAGTAGTACTGCTGATATTAGTGCAAAGCATCTGCATGGATCTTTCCAAATGCAGCTTCAATTTTCAATATCAGACCATTCACACATCAAGTTTATTTTCCTTGCCATAAATGACAACTATTCTCTGACATCACCAACAAAATGAAAGAAAATAATTTGCAAGATAAGATATTTAAAATCAAGATTTCTTGACAAATCTACTGCCCTTTGAGACAAGCTGGTGCATTCTCATTATTATCCTTTAGGAGAATAGTATTAGTTTTTAATCAAAATCTTGGATTATTTTGTACTGAGAAAAACCATGACTCCCTGCCCCACTTTAGAGAACACAGCAATCCTTCCAATGGGTTGTTGTTTTGGTTTTTTCCTCGGTCTTCAGCATTATTATAAAAAAGAAATAGGTTTCTAAATTATTTTTTAAGTCAGCGAACCTATTTGCAGCCATTCTCGCATTGTCTTTTATTACCTGCCTCCTGTTGCCTTAGGCAACCTATTTTTGTATTCAGGCTTAGCATCGTAATGGATCTTATCTAACTGTTTCCTTAAGGAACTTTTTATGTGGCATCTGCCAGGCTGGAATGTCCAAAAATACTTGTGCAAGAAGTGCCAACACTTACTTCATGCCTGTAGGGGATCTGTGTCTCTCTCTTTGGGACGTTTTGGAACACAGCACCTGTGGATGCCATTTCCTGGGGTTTTGCTGTGTTCACTGCGCAGGTGAACTCTTAAATATCTTTTTCTCTGAGAGTCAACTTTTAAAAATGTCTCCCACTGCATTTTCTTTCCTGATAGTCCCCTGGGATCTGATCCAGCTATGTCACCATGCAGAAACCAAGTCTGGTATCAGCTTTGTCAAGACAGTTGGAAGAGCTGCAGGCACAAAAGAAATTTGCTGCTAAAATATTTTAAGTAGAAAATTTACTCAGCAAATGAAAATAACAGCCTTATGCCAATTTTTTTCTTGTTTGGACAATGTAACAGAGTATGTTTGGATCCCTGGATTCAGAATTTGTGTAGTATTTGTGAGCATCAGACAGATTGGAAACAAAGCAATAAATTACAGTGTGTGATATGGAAAGAAAGAGGCTTTAGCACATTTCCTAATATTAGAAAATACTGTTCCAAATATTGAATTTAAATCAGCTCTAGGCAGCTAAAGTAATATCAGCGGTAATAAATATAATGAGTCGATGTCTGCTAAAGCCATCAAGGCTGCAGCCTTAAAAACACAGGAGTGTAAAAATACTCACATTTTAGTCTTTCTTATTATATTCTGGGTGACATCATGATGTAGTGCATGGCAGCTGGATTAAGTGCTAATGGAACTTACTCCAGAAAGAAAGAGTTCAGCAATCTGGTTCTTCTCTGGTAAAGCTCACTCCAATCTATATTAAAGCAATATAAAGATTTGCAGGATGAGCTTCCACATTACAGAGAAAACAGAAAAGAGCAAGAAAAGAGGGCCACAACCTGATTTAAAAATATATGGAAAGTGATTCCAAGGAACCCTTTGTGGAAAAGGAATAAAGGGGGAGCCATCCTACTGGAAAATGCTTTAAAAGGTTCTATGAATCTTCCCATATTTTTAGGCATATGCTTAATCAAGATGATTTTTGTTTGTTTGTTCCAAATCCCTTGTAAAGTATGATTTGCATCCACTGAAGTTTGCATCCATCGAAGATTACAATATTCGTGCCACATAACTTTTCATTTTCAATTGGCTCGCATTCAAATTTCAATTCTGCATCAAAGGAAAATCCTGACAGAGAAAGAAAAAACTAAAGGAAAACAATCTTGTCCTTAGACTTAGAGATTAAACACAGTTTTGACGCTGGGCAAAGATGTTGCATTGCAGTTTTATTTCCTATAGAATCTTTTTCAAAAATGACTAAAGGCCAGGTCCCTACCCTTGCAGAACCACGTGAATTTCTTTTCTATGGATTTGAAATGCTGAATTAGTGTGGGTTCACAAGGGGACACAGAAACAGGTTTTTGCACTGGTTTTGATTCACCTGGAATTTCAACAGGTTCGCAGGAAATGCGGGGTTCAAAGCAAATTTGAGTGGTGCCTTCCAAATTTGGTCTGGACGAGATCCAGAGCCATAAATCCTTCACCCTTTGCAGGGATGCATCAGAGCACTCCCGAGGTGGCACACTCAGAGCTCAGCCCAGCTCTTTGGAGAGCTCCTTTGAAGCAAGGCCAGGATTTAGGGCTGGAATTAAAGCAGAATCGAGGCAGATTTAGCCAGAATTTGCATCCAGCGAAGAGCAATTTGCAGGATCCTGGGAGGTGGTGTTGGGCCTTGCTGCTTCCTTAATTCCCAGTCTCCAGCAGGAGGAAGGAATGAAGGAGGAAGTCTTGGTGGTCTGATCCTCCCTGGTAAATGTAAATGCACTTTCTCCCAGGCATCTTCTGACTGAACTCTGTTTAGAGCAAAGGTCTTACGCAGAAAATGATAAAATGGATTGCATCTGGTCGTGGATTTAATAAGGGATATCAGAATGTAAGATAAAATCCTGGATATAAACAATACATTACGTTACTTTCCTTCCTTATTCCCTATCCTTTTGACTAGCTGCAACAACAATAAAACCTCAGTATCTTCCAAAGATATACTTTTGATTTTAGGCCGCATTGTTACCCAACTCAGAACTAACATTTTCATTGCTCATGTGTTGTGAGCTCTTTTTCTGTCATGAGCTGAGTTGTTTTGTTTTTTGGGGGCTTTTTTGTACAATTAGGGGTGATTAAAAAAGGAAGGAATTTGTTCGGTAAAACTCTGATGTGAAGCTCTGCCAGCTATTATTGAATTACTTTAAGAAATAGGTGTTCTTTTTGGACTAGACCTTCCACTGACATAAATAAGAGTATCATTTCACGTGCCATATTCTTATTCAGCAAATATCCCCTTTCCTTGCTTGAATTTCAGCACCAGCCAAGCGTGCACGTAACTTTTTGCTGGATTTGATTTGAATTCTGCTCTATCCAGTGGAAGTCAAAAGGTATCCAGTCACTTTTTCCTGGACACCGATCCACGTGCATGTTTTCTGTCTCAGCCTGTTTGAGCTTTCCACCACCAGGAAGCTCCATGGCAACTCAGTGTATGGAAACAGATGTGAGGTCACACAGAGCCTATGGAGTGAAACCTGAAGACAATGGAAAAAATGCCTTCAATACACTCTGGCAATTGGTGCAGCTTCATATATAAAAAACTTCTACAGTCATTTCATGCAAAAGTTCGCTACAGTTAGTTATTTATAGATTCAGTCCAGCTTTTTTCGTGTGAAAAGGTAGTGCTTGAGAGTACATCCCCATCTCTAATCTTCCTTTCTTTTTCCTCTCTCTGGGTTTCTGAATTCATTAAAGAAGCATCAAAGTTACTTAAGAATCTTCCTAGAGTGGCTTGTTTAGGAAAAGTGAAGAGACTCCAGCCAGTTGCCTTCACTTGAAATAAGGAAATGTTTCAGAAGCAGTTCAGTCTTATTGACTATCAAAGACAGAACAGGCCTTAAAACACATAAAGCCCTTTTCTAGAGAAGCTGTGCATTCTTTCATCATAAAGGTACTTTGAAGGCCTCCCTGCAAGATCTCTTTCTGTTCAGAATATTCAGAAATGTAAAATAAGTTTTAACGTTACCACTCTTTAAGTCTGTGAGTCACAGCTCAGCACCTACTTTGCATCCATGTGGTGGCTGACGAACCTCATTCCCACCTGCAGCAGATTTAATTTCCTAAAATTAAATTTTTACACAAAGGGAATCTGAGTTTAAATTTCAATTTTATTGTTAAGTTCATTCTTGTGCCTATATGCTAAATTGCCTGTACAGAAAAGACTAACATTTGCCTATCTGCAGTTTCAACATAAATATCAGTGATTTTATCTTTTTCCTGGGATGCTTTGATATATGATGAGGGTTTTTTTCACCTGAGGTTACAGGTGTGTTTACATAAAATCTCCAGCAACTTTAAAAACTTTTAAGCAAAATCAAACACCTGCGTTTTTTAAACCAAAAAATGTGTCAATTTTATGACTGGAGCCTCGGATTTTAGACTCAAAAAAGTGTGTTGTAGGTCAATAGGGAAGGAATATTTGGATCTGATGGAAATTTATTTAGAGCAAAAACACAAGGAGAAGGGTTTTGTTGCCTGAAAGGGATTGTTATTGGATCTGTAACTGTTCATGTTAGGGACAACCAGCTCCTCTCAAAAGAGACTTCACTGTGAATATCTGACATATTAATGCTTCTAGTCCCTCTGAGACCTTCCAGAGCCCCTAAATGTGGTGGTGTCCCCCCAACAAAGGTTTCTTTCCTCTTCACTGACCTTGCAGAAAGGGGAAACTGTTGTTGCATTTACAGTGGCTGTAAGCAGTAATGAAACGTTGCCATCCTCACCTTGTTTTTGAAAGAGGAATGAAGAAATTGCCGTGTGAGGCACAGAGATTTTTTTCCCTAAGAGTTGTTTCAGGAGGTGGCTACTCCAAGTCTGCACGTCATCTCTAATATCAGTGCAGAAGGACAGGACAGGACTGTAAGGATGTCCTTGCACTCCATCACCTCCTAATCCTGAAAAAAAGGCAGAAATAAAGGGGCTCCAGTGCCCCTCTCCCCAGCACAGAGGCAAGGACGAAGGAGCTGCCCAGCTTTCCACTCCTGTTTCCACCAATTAGAGGTAACACTTTGAGAGCCCTCAGAAGAGTCTGGAATTAGAGGAAATTAGTGATGCGCAAGGTGAAAACATTTAGAGGAACTGTGACTTTTACAGAACAAAGGCAATTACATAAAACCAGAACAAATAACCCCGGGGGTTTGTCCCTGTGGAGTGCTTTGGGGGACACTGATTTCCTAGAACCTGCTCTTATATCCCATCTGTATTCAAACTTAAAGGCTGTAAAGGCTTGGCAAAAGTGTCTAAGCAAGGTTAGGCCTTCTGGAAAAGTGAGACAAGCAGCCCCTGACTCCTCATCCTAATTTCCCCTGCCCAAATAAGGATTCAAATCCCTGTAGCAAACAGAGTGGGGGGTAATGAAAGGGAACAGATTTTTTTGTGAAAATGTGAAGCTTCTGTAACAGACCTTAGCTAAGTCCCAGAAACCTCTGAATTAGCTGCTGGATGTTTCAGAAATGTCCACGTGGACCCAATATTGTCAGGCTCTCATGCTTGTGAATAGACTTCCTAAAGGCTCAGCTGTTTATGCTTTCCATGAATGGCAAACAAATGTGCAGCTCTGTTACCCTGAGATCTGAGGCTGGGCTAAAGCTGCTCAAGATGTCCTGAGCAGGGAACGGTGTGGGAAAACTGTGAAAATCCTGGGAATAGATGGAGAGATTCATTTCCTTGCGGAATAGGCCTCAAAATATGTGAGGGAGATTCAGGATAATTCCTGTTCAGTGTTCAGAGAGGGCTTGGGAAGACAGAACTCTTAGAGAGCATCATCTGCAAAGGACTGGGGGAAATCCTGGGGGGAAAAGCCCACTGTATTTATGGAATACATTTTATTAAGTTCCAGCCTTTAAGGAGTGTGGGGGGAGCTGAGCATGGATTTCTCAGTCCTGGGCCCCACAGGACTGAGGGAAACACTGAAGGTTTTGTACAAAAAACCAAAACAGAGCAGTTTTGCTTCTTCAAACTTTGAGTTGCACTCTTCCTTCTTCTTCCTTGTTTTGGAAAGATGCTGTAGACACCCATGTGACTAATGAAGTACTACCTGCTACTGAAACTGCTCTTTGCTTCCACTGTCAAACTCTTTCATATTCATAACTTTGTTGATACTGTTCTGGTGTCAGATGTCCAGGTTTCTATGTAAAATGTTTTGTTTCACGAACTTATGCAGAAATACAAGAAAAAGGTTGGGATACAGTTGCTAGGAGGATAAAGGAAATATCTCCTGAGATGAAAAAAAATGCGCTATAGTTTTCATTGAAAAAAGAATTGTTGCTTTTTCCTGTTTAAGAGTGAAATCCTAAAGAGAGACTATCCCTGTGAGAGTGTTTTGTTCTTAGTTTGTTGGTGAAGTTGCTGGTTTTGCTGTGGCATGTTCATGTTTCTTGTGATTTTCTTAGATGAAAAGAGACTGTACTTCCCGTCTGTAAATCATTAGGCCACCAAAAGTAGAGATTGGTCAGTTTTCAGACTCAGGAAGCCCAAGGAAGATGAATTTATACTGATCCTGAACTCATTTTCCCAGAAAATAATTGCTAACCCAGTCAACATGGACACATTTCTTGAACCAAAATTGAGAAATACAGATGCAGACTGACCATAAAATGGAAAGCGAAAGCATTCTCAGCATTCTGGAGAGTTTAGCAATGGCTTTTATTCCTTCATCAGCCTGGTACCAGAGAGCACCAAGTGATGTAATGAGGGCTTGGGGGGAAAAAGAGAGAATAAAATCATTGTTGAATCTGTGTAAGTGTCCAAGCTATTTGCCCACTGCGATTCAACAACAACAAGAGAAAAACAGCTACTTGCGATCCATGGAGTGGTGATATTTCCGACCTATTCTGTTTCTGCCACTCTTTCTCTCCCTGCCCCCCTTCTTTTTCTATTTGTCTCTCTCTCTCTCAATCTTTCACATTTATTATTAAATAAAATCCACGCTGTTGACTTCATTTGCAACTTAATTTAGGCAGAAGCACCTCTTTAAAATTTTTAAAAGTGCACACCTGAACAGTAAAAATTAGCAAGACTGATGCCAACCCAAAACCTTTCCCCTCAAATTTTGCACATGGACAGCCTCTATTGTTTGTTTTTCCTGAAGGCTCTTGCTTGTATATTGAAAATGCTGGGGAAGAATTGCAATCCTATTAATACACATTGATTGAGAAGTTCTGTGCTTGAAATGGTGACTCAGACATACAATATTTATTTGTCCGTGTTGACACCAAGTATTTGCTCCGGCAGCCAAGACAGCAACAGCCCAGAACATCTATTCCCCAACTGAGTGGTTGCTTTTGTTTCTGAATTCTTTTTTTTTTTCCTTTTTTTCTTTTTTTTTTTTTTCCTGCTATGCAAATTTTTTCACAGATGTTCCCTATAAAGTTGGCTTGGATGCTGCTCAATTCAGAGAAATGGTATTTTACAACAATTTATAATTCTTTCATCTTGCGAACACGATGGATTTATTTGTGTTTAGATTGGGCTATTATATTAATAATCCATGGCTCTGGGCAAAATTAAGATTCCTGGCAGCAAGTGTGAGAATTTTTAAATGTATGTATGTACACAATTTTCATCTGCTCTGCTTTTCAATACATTACCTAACTATTGGAGGGATCATATTTTCCATGTTCCCGCTTTTCCATTATTTTGTTACCATCTTGCCTAATTCATTCTACCCATGTTAATTCACCCCTGTTACTTTCCATCATCCTAATTCAATATCAATATAATTCTGATTTATGATGCCATTAATGTTAGAATTATAAATTTGTGGCACAGCTTTATGGGTGATACAGTCACACCACTTAGGGTTTTTTCTCTTTTTTTCCTTTTAAGTTCCCTCAATGCATCAACACAATCCCCCTATCTAGAATTTATAAGGAATTTATAAATAAACCAGCATTGTTTAGGGTGTTAAATACATTTGAATCCGAAAAATATTTTGCTTCATCTTCTTTGCATCAATGCTGTTTATTATTCCTTCTATTTATAGTCTCAAACTGCTTTTCTCTTCATGTGTGTTTGGGTTTTGTTGATATTGAGTTAATTAAGATTGTGTCAACATGCAACAAAATGCTTTAGGTAATTTTCTTCTGTTATCCACCCTTCAATATTTAAATAAACATCAGCTCTGTTGGTGCAGCAAGAGTTGCCCTGGAGAGAGTTGGGATGTTTTCTGAATCACTTTTCATTTTGTTTTACTTACGACTGGAACAATGGAAATCTGTGACTTTAATCCATTTATTCCCTTAGGCTACTCATCTAAAAGATTCTGCATTATAAAAATTGGAGAGAAAATAAGGGAAATTTACTGCATTCTGATGTTAAATTTTTCTTTTGGCTGGGTTTGTTTCAGGAAAAAACCCACGGCATGGCATTAGGCTGTAAATGCTTCCATGAATGTTCGTTTTGATTCACAAATTAAGTATTTCAGAACTATTTCACTGCAGAGTAACAGGTCAGTGGAATAAACCAACAAGACAAAATCCCCCGAGACACTGAAATCTGTGCTCAGGGGTAATGACTGGGCTGTGGCTGGGGGCAAAGAGGGCTGGACACATGAAATTTGCTGCAGGACTGCCCAGGACAAGCACCATTGGCTTGTCTTGCGTGCTAAGAATCCTAAATTTGGGATCCTGGCAGAACCCCAGAGCACAGAAATTTATTATTTCTGCGGGATCCTTGCCATGGGGCTGCTGAGAAGAACTCTGGGGAAGGGAGAGGAGCGAGTTTGGAGGTGACAAGTTCTGTGGTGACAGCTTTAGAAGTGACAAGTGTTGTGGTTTAACCCTGACAGCGACTCAAACATCGTTATCAACACCATTGTCATTCTAAATTCAAAACAGACCAGCTACCAAGGAGAAAATTCATTATCTCAGTCAGATCTGGGACACCCACCCAAAGGGGCAGGAAATTTTGTCAGAGGAAGGTGCAGTGGCCATCAAGAGGGGAATAAATTCACTACTTCCAGCAGCAAGCGATCTCAGGAATCCCAGAGAAATCTTGCTGTGTGCTGGAAGGATTTTGCTCAGAAATGTTGGATGCACCCTCCTTGCTCAAAAGACTAAAGACAGAACATATAATTTGTGCTTTAGCAAAGAGATGGCAAATTATGTTACCAGTATTTATCTCAAATTCCGATATTTCAGGTATTTCCATTCCAATCCCTTTTAGCAAGCATGGATCATTTTATTTTCTGTCAGTATCCAGGGGATTCGTAGGGCTAAGTCCTCTCACCAATGAAACTTGCGCAGGGATCTTTCTCGGTCATGAAAACTTGGCTGAAGCTAAAACTGCTTGCTAGATGTAGGATATCTGTGCAATTCAAGGATTAAAATTCGTTATTCCATTTTTTCTTTTGCTATTCTTTTTCTTTGTTCATCAAAAGCTAGAGATGTGCTTATTAGGCTAGAATTTATTAAAAAGGAGTGTTTTTTACTTCAATAATACATTCTTAAAAATCAGTGCCATCAAAGGAAGGCCTTTTTTGTTTCATACCCTCAGACCGGGTTTGTTAAAGGTACCAAACATAAATTCCACAATATAACCAAACCTTGATTAACTTTTGAATTAGATCCTTTTTTTTGGAAAACGCAGGTGATCCTTTCAAAATCTGCACTAGAAAATGAAGAGATCTTTATATATCCGTGTCTGTTTAAAATATGGAGATTTTCTCCAAAAGTTCAGCCTTTCCTGAGACTGTAGAGATTTGAGTGATTTATCTGCAAAAGGAAAATGGCTATAGGGAATATATCTTATATATAGGGATGCGATATCATATAGGGATATGAACTTCTGCTCAAGTCAAACATGGTCCTTCCCAGAATATTGGAGTTGGTTGGTTGGTTGTGCTGTGGGTGCTGGAGCACAGTTTTGTAGGAAAAAAAGAATAAAATCTGCCTTTCTTGCTGGAAATTGTGTCAGTCTGGTGTCCCACCTTGTGAAAAAATCATGTCTAGTGGGACAAAAAGGGACAAAAAGTGGGAGACTATTGACACATGAGCTGGTCTTATGAAGGGAAAGCAGCAAAGGATGGAGACACATAAAAGAGTGCATAAAAGATTGTTTTTCTCTCGTTCCAAACAAGCAATCAGGGGAATGGAAGGACGCTGCATGTCTGGCAGGGTCCCCCCTGCCCTATGACTTTTTTGGCAGGCTATTTGAGGCGGCTGACATCAGCGGCGGGTCAGGGGCACACAAAAGAGGAGCGCTGGATCTTGGCAGCCCACCCAGCAGCCGGGACAGGGACATTTCGGGTTTAATTAGTGAAATAAAGTAGCGAAGCTCTCATGTTCCCCAGAGAACCTCGGAGCGAGCGCCTGATCAGATCGCTGGTGGAGCTTGTGTCATCGCTCGCCATCTGAAAGGCCGATGATGCTTTTGGGGGTCAGGATGTGCTGCTGGAACGACCGAATTCCCCCAGGAACGTGGCTGGAGTGAAAGAGAGCTGCTATCTTATGTTTTTAGAGAGATTGCAGGGAAGCCTTTCTGGAGATTCCTTTCTAAAGAAAGCAGGGCTGGTAAACAAACAGCTCCCACATGCACACACCCTTTGTCATCCTTCTCTCTGCCATCTCTTTGTTCCACTGTTGGAGTCCAGGGCAGGTGGAAAACCCCTCAGACTGCCCTGGGGGGGCCAGACCCTGGCTGGGACCCCAGGAAAGCATTGCCTTGGACCTCAGTCCATGGGAAAAACTTCCAACTCTCAGAGATGAATTGAAAACAACAAAGATTTAAAATAAATTGTAGTTTAGTTTGTCACAGGGTGAAAATTTGTAGTTTTGGGTTTTTAGTATGGAAGTAAATCAGAGCAAGATGGAGAATTTTGGGCGTTGTCTCTTCTTCTTCTCCTGCTCCATCTCCTGCTGTGACAGTGGCACAGGGACATTGGTGGAATGGATTCGAGGTAGAAATTGTGTGTTTAGAATAGGTGACAGTAATTAGCATAAAACTGTAAATATAGTACGTTTTTAGAGTTTATTGGGTTAGAAATCTTTAAAAATTACCTTGGCCCCTCTGTCCATGTTCCTGTAGCTGCTTTCCTTCAGTGCACTGAGGCTGCTGTAAGACCTTGAGATCAGAAATAGAATAAACACCTTTGGAGCCCGAGCCACAGGTTCCATCTCATCTTTTAAACCCCGGTATGGGACTCTGAGAGACAAAAAACCCCGAATTAGGGGGATGTCAGGGTGAAAATCCCATCATTCCACCACTTCAACGCCCTGATATGTAACAGGAGGAGCTTTTACAGGACCAGGGGGTGGTTGAAACTTTAGTATTTTCTCAGCCTAATTTCTGCCAAACTGATTTTCAGCCTTCAGTGCCAACGTGACTGATCACAGGAGTTACTTGTGGGCTGCAGCAATCCATCAGCTGCCTTCAAACCATCCTCTGCTTTGTAAAGCCACATTTCTGAGACTTCATAGACTGATGTCCATTTTCTTCCTTTTTTTCTCCTGAGAAAGGACTGTATTAACCCTCATACTTGATTTTCTGCTCACGTCAGAGTTGACATGGTATCATATTTTCTTTTAGCTGATATTTCCTAGGTATAGAGAGAACCAGAACAGGCCAGTGGGCAAATATGAAAATAAACCATATCAAAACTCACATGAAAAGTGTACAAATTTTAATATAGAGAAGGGAATGTGGTAAATCATAGCTGCTGTGCTAATGCATACATCAGATAATACAATTACTTTATATTTAGAAGTCAGTGAGGTAGAAGATGGAGCAAATTTTTAGAGAATTAGCAAAAACTCCATGGGCTGCTGCTGCACTTGGCTGGCTGGCAGAAATCATGGAAATTGCTCTGCTGATGCAAACAAGTGGATTTTTTTCCAAAAAAATCATTATGTCATGTTCAAGGAAATATTTTGGTTTGAAATACTAATATCACTAAACACTGTATGAGACTTGTGTCTTCATGTGTGATGCAGCCAGAGCTGTTTGTTTCTCAGGAATGGCTTTCTTAGGGAATGTCTGCAGCAATTCCCCAGGTGGCATCAGGGAACAAATGTGTGCAAAAAAATTAAATATAGTAATTTAATTACCTAGTAATTAAATGTAGTCATTTGACTACCTAGTTTGAGTCATAATCAGGAATATTAAGCATGGACTTGAACTCTCAGGTTCACTGAGAAGAAGTATAAGTTGAATTATTAACATGTATAAATTGAATTAGCTGAGTCGTGAATAACCAGAAAGAGAGGAGAAAGAAGAAAAAGAAGTATAGGTGCCAAGTATTCTCTTGCTGTCTGACAAACACAGTGTTTTCCCACAAACCACTGGATTATCGGGCCTTGACAAAGAAGTATGGAATATCAGGATGGCATCTGCAGCCCAGATCTGTGGTCGGGGTGTCACAGCAAAATTACAGCAGGCTGCTCCTCAAGGTGCAACTGCTGGAGCTCAAAAAGGCAGTTCCATTTAAAACTGGGCCACAACACCCTCGATCTCTGGAACCCTGCCAGTGAAGTGATGTTTGCGTTGGGGTTATTGGCACCTCTGACCGTCCTCAGTTATTTCTGCACATTTTGTGCCTTATGCCCAAAGCCGAGAGAGTTGCAGCCCCTCATCTGACAGCTGTGGAAATGACATTCCCACTCCCCTCCTGCCTGCCCTCGAACGCTGTGCTCTGGGTATTTTTTTAACCAGGAAAGCCAATGTTTTACCAGCAGAGTCATTCCCAGGTTACAGGTCAATGATTTAAGTGTCTCCGGATCGCTCCCACGGTGACGTGCGTGACTCGCCTGCGTGCTCACGTGAGGCAGCTTAGAACCAGAGGTTAAATTTTAATACAACGCCTCTAACTTGGTGTTTGACCTCAAATCGACATGGTACTGCTTCTGTGGGAATAAAGCGACTTCTGCTGCTTTATCTGCATTCTTGATAACTGCTGTGGACAAAGAGGTGTTTTGAAATGTTGGAGTAATGAGTGCTACTATCACTAAACACTGACAGCTTTGCCAGGAGAAGAAAAATCTAAATCTAACTAAAATTATTAATGTTTTACCGTCTCTCCCTGCATCCAGTGCGTGTGTGTGGAGGTAGGGGTGTAGTTGCAGTGAAGGCAGAAACCAGGAATAACCAGTTTGGGCCAGATCTGAGTGCATACAGAGCTTACATTTAGAGATCAAACTAAGGAAGGAACGCTTTGGGCTCCTTTCTATTCTGCTGGTCTGAGGAGAAAAATTTGGCCCTCGATTTCCCATGAGTTTTGGTTAGTGTGGTAAGAATACTCACATTAGATACAGTTTGAATTGGTGGTGGTCAGAGATGCATGTTAAAAAATGAATACATGCAGGCAAAATGCAGCACAGCATTCAGGAGCTCCACGGTGTTTGTAACTTGTTCTTGCCAGTAATTCAGCTATGGGGATACAATGAAGACACTGCTTAAAAATGGTGTTAATTACTAAGAGAAAATATTCTGACTACTTAGATGCATAAAATAATAGGTCTTGGGGCTCATTGCTGTAGTATCTGACTGCATTTAGATACAGAAGAACTGGAAATATTAGAAAAATACCTCATACTTTTCAGAGATATTTCAGCCCTGCATTTGACTGCGAAGGCCAATTTGTGCAGAGCTAGGTTTCTGCAGTCTTTATACTCTTAATTACTCAAAATTCTTTGTCAAATACTTAGTGAAAATACATTTTGGTCCATTATGACCCTCAGAAATGTGAAGGTTTACAATTGGGTTTGAATCACTTGTTGTTGTTTCTATTTCTTGATGGGATGAGAGCAATTTTACCATTCAAATTCTCAGAACCAGTTCCAACAGTATTAATGGTAAAATTTGAAAATTTGACCCGTCACTTTGCTAAAAAGTCCAAGGATTAACTTTTGATTAATGCCAATAGCACAGAAGTGTAGGTGGCTTCCTGAAGTTTAACATGTGACCATTAAAATATAACCAGGCTCCCTGACTTCAGTGGGATATTAACCTGGCTTTGAGCTAATCTGTTAGGAGTTGGTTTGTATGACACCCACAGAGCCTTTTCATCTGTCTTTGCAGTCTGGTGTCTCCTGAGGTCAGGATTTTGTTTCCCTGGCCAAACCAGAGGCGAGGTGTGCAGGGCTGCTGCAATATCAGGGCATTGAAACAATTACCTATAGAAACTTCAAACTGTGTTGCACAAATGCCCCATGATTAGATATTGTGAATTTCTGTTTCAGAAACAGAAATGAGTCTGAACTTCAGTGATGGTTCAGTGCCCAGACACAATATGGACCAGCAAGTCTAAGGAATTTTTTCCTAAGCATGAACAAACTTTAAAAAACCTGGCTTTACCATGATACGTATAGAATATAAATCTTTGACAAGAATATATATCCTTGATGAGAATGTCTCAGAAAATTTTGAATTATGTAGTTTGAATTCCAAGGCATTTGGAAACATGCTATGGAAACCTCTTTTCAAATGGTCTGGTAACATTTTTTTCATGAAAGTTGGGTGGTATTAGGTGACCTCAAAAAGAAGAGAAGCCAGTAGCTTCACCTACAACTAGTCAGAAGAACGTTTTAATTATGGAGTCTCTCATCATAATTTGTCCTTGATATAAGGCTCTGGTGGAATTATTACCCTGTAATTTACAGTAAAGATGATCAGCAGCAGAGGAATCACTGAAACCAACATCTCCCTCCACTCACGCATGAAAGCCCAAGCTAGCTAGGAAAAGCAAGATCAAACATCTGCAAAACAGATTTTCTGCTGCATCCTCCTGAGCTGTGTTCTCTACCAGCATTAAGCAAACCACATGAACTTGACGTTGTGTAACCTCATAAAAATGCAAGAAATAGCACATCTCACCCATGTAGAAGTGGTGGCAAGCACCAGTTAAGCCTCTCTTAAATGGATGTTTAAATCATTGTTCTGGCTGTTAGGCTTCTGCTCTGTGTCCCATCAGTGACTTACTGACAATAAAGCAAGCTGACTGCAAGGTGACACTTTTAAAGGTTTATTAGGTCATCCTTCAGGGACCCATTTCAGCCTGGCCTTAAATAAATGAATGTTCATCAGGCCAGTGAAACAAATGGGTTTTTCCTCATTGGCCAACTTCCAATTTTATATTGCCTTTATCCCTTGAATCTTCTGCAATATGTCTGAGCTCTGGAGGAAGATTTTTATGACAGGATGCCAAGCGCAGCCGTGAAGGGACTGTGAAGCATTGGACTGGTTTCATTGTGGCTACTGAAGGGGAAGGGCCGGAGTCTTGTTATTTCCTTGTAAAACCCATGTCAGGGAGCAGGGAGGTTAGGATTAGGGATTGACACAGCTGAAGTTGGTGGAGATCATCTTAGCTGCAATGGAATTTTGCAGGTTTAGTTTCTCTTCCCGAGGGTTGCGAGGCACAATTGTGGGGGCTGTGTCGGCTGCGGTCCAAGGATCTGATGCAGGAGCAGGAGGCAACAGATTCCCAGCAGCAAGGACTGCAAAGGGTCACTGGGTTTGGGTTGTGGAACAGATGGCATTTACAAGAACCGACGCAAGGCTGGGCTAAATACCTCTGACAAAATAATTTGGGTGAAAGGATGAGTTGGAGAGCTTTTTGGAGTACCTAGGAAAAATAAGAAATCAGAGCACACAGCCACATCTCCAAGAAACATTAATGAGCTCTTTTACTTGCTGGGGAAATTGCCCATGGAGACAAGTTTATGTAAATAGTTGTTATCTTTTTAAACGTCGCCAAAGGCTGGGGGATAAAAAAAAAAAAAAAAAAAATCTGAGGAGTGCAATTAAAGAGGAACGGCCGGAATTATTATCACTAAACTTGTTGATTTTTGGACAATGCTGTGAGGGACACGGGTGATTCTTGGGGTGTCCTGTGCAGGGGCAGCAGTTGGGTTTGGTGATATCCCTCCCAACCCGGGATAGTCCATAATTCTAACTGAGTAAATGCATTCCAAACAGTGTCCCTGCAGGATAGGAAGGCATCAGGAGAGGTGGACACGCAGCACCCGTGGAGCAGCACAGCTCTTTGGAGTGTTTGAAGTCGTGTCTGAATCCAGCTGCTGCTGGGTGCGAAGTGGTGACAAGGAGCCCCAAAAGGCAGAGAACAGCTCATCCAGAGGGATGCTGGTCATCCTGGCCACAGGAGGAAACTCTACCTTCCCACGAATGAGTTATTTTAAACCCTCCCTCCTCTCCGTGGTAGCTCATGTCCTCGGAAAGGCATTTAAATATCTAAATACTCATTTAAATACCTGACTCTACAGACATTTCCCTTGAATTGCAAATGGCCCCTGATTGTTTGCATAGCTGCTGGGTAGGAAACAGACATCAGGAGCATTATTTTGTTCAGGATATTGCTTGTGGCTCACTCAAATAGAAAGTTTTACCAAAAACCAATTAAAAAAAAAAAAAAAAAAAAAGGGAGGGCGGCTCAGTGAGTAGTAAGGAGAATTCCCTTCCTTGCCCCAAATGGAGAAGTGTACAGAAGTTTCAGGGCTCTGCCCAAAGGACAGAAAGGGGGAATTGTTCAAGCAGACAGATGTTAGAGGGGTAGCAGAGCAGAGAGAACAGAAAGAACTAGAAAGGAGCAAGGACACAAATAGAAATGGAGGGGAAAAAAATAGATAAGGAAAATATTTACAGAAAAAACTATGGCAACAAACAAAATAGGCTAGAACCAGAGTAGTAATAATATGTCTGGGAAGATAATGCATGATGTCCAATCAAAGGAAGAAGAATGACTGTAAGAATTAAAGGTGCATGAAGAGGAAATTTAGTATTTCTTGGCTTGAAACATAGGAAAAACCCCTCAGATTTATCACTTTTATGCAGCAGTAATATGTCATTCAAATTCTGTGTGATGATAATGAAAATTCCAAGTGATAAACCTGATTTATATTTTTGTTTTCCTGTACTGCCAGCCAGTTAAGGTCTTCCAGCTTTTTGGCACAACTCAGCTGATTTCTCTGTCTTCTGCATTGTGAAATAAAAGTATCCCTTGCCTGAAAACATGACAAAAAATATTTTTTAAAAAAAACCGGCATGGGTATTAAAAAAGAGCAAAAAGAAAAAATAATTAGAAATTACTTGTGGCTTAAGTATGTTTCAGCTACACAATAGTGATAAATTATGATAATTCAATAATGCAATTATTAATTATCAATTAATCCAATATAAAGCGTTTAGTGTTATGAGCGACAGGAAGCCATTGCATGATTTCAAGTATTTAGCATCAAGAGGAGAAATGGTTTGTCCCTCGTTACTCTTCTCTGGTGCCAGATATCTAAAATTTTGCAGCTGGATAGCATTGGAGATTAGGCAGTTAGGCAGCAGTTCAGGGGATTTTTGGATATGGATTATCCTATAACATCATGGTCAGAATTTGTGACAGCTGGATGATTTCTGATACACCTGAACAGTGTTTTATATACCAAGCACGAAATGAACCTTTTGTGGAGGAATTCTATTTGCAATGTTTACTTCTCTTTTTCATTATTAAATTCAGATTCATTTACATTTTCCAGTTAGAGCCAGGTGAGAGGCAGAATTGCCAAAATACATAGAAGTATGGGTTCTTCTGGTATTTTTGGCTTCATTTAGCCTATTCTGGCACTTCAGCTTGGCTGTAATGGATTTACATTTCTGTCCTTTAACATTTCTGTGGTTTTTCTCCCAATTTGCAATTCTTCTACATTTTGGACCACTTGTTCCTCTCTCAGCATTTGCCCCTTTCTGATTGGCTTTCTTGCCACAGCATCTCGCGTTACCTACAACATGAACATATAATAAATACCAATTCACTACAAAAATACATACGGAGGGGGGGGAAAAAAATCATTCTTGCCATAGTTTCTTGCCTTCTCTGCGCCGTGGCCCCTGGGTGACTCTCACCTCCTCCCCAGCAGCTCGGATCTGATGAGGCACTCTCACAGAAGGATTCCTTCTGAACCCCAGCTGTTTGTTTTGGCACGTTCCGGGAGCAGGAATCTGGTGCTTAGGAGAGGAAGGAGTAACCACATCACAGGGCTGAGCAGAGGGGCTGCCAGCTGTGCTGCAGGGCAGCCCTGCAAGGCAACCCCTGGCCCTGCCTCCCCTTGTGCCTGCAGTTTACCTTGCAAACTCACTCGGAGGTAAGGCTGGGGAACAGCATGAAAAATAGAACAAAAAAAAATACAAATCTTCTTTTAAATGCTATCCTGATGATTTTAGGAGAGAGTGGTGAACAGTACTTTTAGAAATTTCAGGATTTAAGTACCCTGCAAGGCAACCCCTGGCCCTGCCTCCCCTTGTGCCTGCAGTTTACCTTGCAAACTCACTCGGAGGTAAGGCTGGGGAACAGCATGAAAAATAGAACAAAAAAAAATACAAATCTTCTTTTAAATGCTATCCTGATGATTTTAGGAGAGAGTGGTGAACAGTACTTTTAGAAATTTCAGGATTTAAGTACCCTGCAAGGCAACCCCTGGCCCTGCCTCCCCTTGTGCCTGCAGTTTACCTTGCAAACTCACTCGGAGGTAAGGCTGGGGAACAGCATGAAAAATAGAACAAAAAAAAATACAAATCTTCTTTTAAATGCTATCCTGATGATTTTAGGAGAGAGTGGTGAACAGTACTTTTAGAAATTTCAGGATTTAAGTACCCTGCAAGGCAACCCCTGGCCCTGCCTCCCCTTGTGCCTGCAGTTTACCTTGCAAACTCACTCGGAGGTAAGGCTGGGGAACAGCATGAAAAATAGAACAACAAAAAAAATACAGATCTTCTTTTAAATGCTATCCTGATGATTTTAGGAGAGAGTGGTGAACAGTACTTTTAGAAATTTCAGGGTTTAAGTGATCTCGACTTACAATCAAAAGACATTTTAGTCTGGTCTGTGCTGAAGACTTTTAGCTCAGCACTCCATATTCTGTATTTTACATATAAGGTAAACACGGAAATGTATTCTGTAATATTAGCTTGTTAATATGCTTTAGAATTTCAAGGCAGAAGCAAAAGGAAGAAGGCTGTGAAAATGTTGGTAATTTTGTTGATTCAGATTCTTCACATCTTCGATTTTTAGCGTGTTAAAAATGTCTATGTGTCATATACATTTATACACACAAAGAATTACTGATGCTGGCTGGGTTACAAAACTGGATTAAAAAAACCAATTTGTTTTAGAAGCCTAAATCTGAGTGTAACTTAGATCTTGAAAATTATACAAAATTGTGAGGGACTCAGACCCCTTACAGCATATGATAAGTGTCAGATAATGTAGTTTGGATGGGACCAAGGACATCATGAAAATATCTACAACGACATCACTGGAAATAGCTACAAAAATTGCAGTTGATCTTAGAATACAATCTGAGGTAGTTTTTAAAGTTATTTCCTTGAGCTCCTGCAGTGGTAGTGCCATCTATAATGAAAATTATCCAAGGTACACAGAAGTTAGAGGGAGTCAGTGCCTTTTTCTCCGTTTTCCATATTTCTGTCTTCCCCTGTTTACCTCTCACTATGGGTTATACTTGCTAAGGTGTAAACATGGAATTTTCTTGCTCCACTTGCACACAATGACTGGGACATAGTCTAGATTTTTTTTCTTTGTAGTCTCTGATTTATAGAATTATAGTCTCTGATTCATTCCCTTAAAAATCTGATTTTTTTGTGAATATCAATGTCATTCCTTTGAGTCTTGGCAGCACCATTTCCAATTGCATCTCTGCAGAGATAATTTCCAGGAAGAGTAAGATGATTTCCAGATTGTTGCCCAGCCCAGTTTGCTACCTCGGGTGAGGTGTGGCATGTTTGATGCCCTCAACCCGGATGCACAGAGTTTGAAAAGAAGCTCTGAGCTCAGGCAGACAAATGCACTTGTGGCATTTGGATACAGCAAACCAAACCAACTCAGGGGCACATTCTGGCAAGTGGGAGACTTTGTCTGGGAGCTGTACTAAACACTCCTTTTGCTGGATTCTATTTGTTTTAAATAGTGAAGCGCTTCAGGGTTTATTTAGCAATTTCTGTTATGCTTGTACAACACGTGTTCCTGCTGGTGGGGAGGCAGCAGGATTGCATTTCACTTTAATAGCCAAGTGTTTTTCTAGGTCTTGTTTTAACACACACACAAGGTCCTCACACTGTTCAGTGGTGCTCTGCTCCTCAGTGAGCCAACCTGGCTCTTCCAGACTCCCCAGATTATCACATCCAGGGTTATGTCACATCAGGAACAGTCTTTTGGGGATCTTGAACCCAGAGGGAACCCGAATTTTTGGTCTTGCCAGCACTATTAGTCGTGCTGTGTCATGCACTGCCATAAAGGCAACAGAAACAAATGTCCTGGTGTGGACAGTACCTGACATTCTAAACTCTTGACAGAAATTTAATTAACCAAAATTACCAGCAACCTTTTCTGCATTTGCTTGTCTTGAATCGATGAAGATATCTAAAGGAAACTGAGGCTTTTAAACAGCGAGGGGTTTTTATTTCTGAGGTTCATTTTTAAATTTATCTCACTGTCTTATAAATTTATCTCACTCCCAATGGGACAAGATGAAACTGCCTCAAGCTGTGCTGGGGGAGGTTCAGGTTGATAGATATATAGATACAGATACATGAAAATAGATAATAATTTGTATCAAGATTTTTTTTGCTTGAACATAAAATGTGTTTGAGGATTTGCTGAGAAGCAGAGATCACATTTTGTTGCCTGGATTGTTTTGAGACTTTTTAAGCACCTTCTTGTTTGGAAAGACTGGGTGGCAAGTCAGAAACTGTGTATGTTCCATGTAGGTCTACATTCTGAATGCCATAGTATTGCCAACACCAAAGACTGATGAAGTTTAAAAAATCATCTTTAAAATGAATGAAAAAATTCAGGGTTTTGGATGTTGACAGCTAAATCCAACAGGCTGTTGGTGATTAAGGCATTGCCAGGTGTGCAGACCAGTCTCCCTGGCTTGTATTCAGCAGCTGCCTGTCACCTTGTTCCCAAATTTTAAAGAATTTTGGATCTCCTTTCCATATTTAACAGCACCAAGTGCATTGGGGCCCATGCCTATAACTGGGGTTCCTGGGCACTTTGATAATTCAAGTGGTACTAATAACAAGAAATTACACATTTTCAGTGTGGGTGAAAAAGCATAAGGACACCACGTGTGTCCCAGGCCACAGCAAAATGTTAAATCCCCAGCGATTATAAACCCCAGAGGTGACGAATTCCTAATGAGAGGTGTTTGTACACGAGCAGGGCAGCCGTGCCACTGAGATGCAGCGCAGCGCTTCGGCGTGAGAGCAGTGTACAGACACTTTTGCACAAATGCTCCCGATTGCTGACAGGAACAACCCCTCCTGCCGCAGCCTGCTTTTCCAGAGCTGGGTTCCCCGTGTCAGTGACACATTTGGAGCAGCAGATTTCATCCAAGTTCTTGCCTTGTCGACTTCTGAGCCCTGCAGTTTCTCCTGACGATGCCCCTCACCCAAGAGCTTTCTCCTGCAGCAAAGTAATCAGATTCCAGGAGGGCCGGGTTGTTGCACACATGCATGGAGCTCTTGGAGGAAGCTCCTAAAGGCAATAGAAGTCTGTCACAAGCTCCAAATTCCCTTCAGGGCCCCCAGTTCTCTGATTTAATCTCGACAAAGTCAAGGCTTTTAGCCATTCTTCAGACAGAAATAGGCTGTGGCATCAAATTCCCTTCAAGGACTTGGTAGTGATCTCTAGTACAGCTAAATAGATTTTCTCCCACCTTTTATGAGCTTCCTCTCATATCACCAGCCCTGAAAAATTTAGTGTCACAGAAGTGACACTTGGAGGAGTAATTTAAATGAAATACCACGCTCTCAATGAAGCGTTCTGTTCTGAGCCTCTCTAGGATCGAAATTTATGTTTAAACAGCTAAAATGGAAGAAGCCTGTTGCTAAATTGTTCTGCTCAGTAATTTTTGATTATGGATTAAATAGAATAGTTTTCCTACTCATAAATCAAACTCTATTTTGATTTCTTGTAGATTCCCAAGAGGCATATGCTGGCATTTTTTCATTATAAAGAGGGAAGTTACATTAAATTCAGGCCACATTTCTTTTCTGGAAAGACAAATGGTAGCAGTACTTTTTTTTTTTTCTTTTAAGAATAGTTCCTCAGCATTTGTGTGTTATGTAAGCTTCATATGTCCTTAAACCTGCTCCCTGGAGGTTATCCAGGAGATGGCATCTTAGAATACTTCCTAGGATTGCTCCTTTAAAAGGAAAGGCTGATTTTTTCCTCCTAAACTCAGCTGCAAGGATGGAAACCTTAAACAGCACATCCTCAGATGGTATGAGAGTCGTGGCACCATCATCTTGGTAAAGGAGCCCAATTAAAATGTTATGTCATGCTCCATACTCCTAATTAATTCCTGCTACCCTCAGTACTCCTGTTTGGAACTCACAGTGGGGAGAGGCAGGGCAGAGTTTCCCCTTCCTGCAGCAAACTCAGGTTAAAATAATTTAATGATGTGCTACTTTATCTCAACATGCTTTGAAATTTTTCTGAGCTTAAAAGCAAAAAGACGAAAGAAGAGATAGAGTTAGGACAGATGTGTGTTCTCACATCTGAGATAGCAACAGGTTTACTCTAAAGGAAGTGTCTATAACCAGGATGTCATCAACAATCCAATAGTATTAAAACTGACAAGATATTTGTATTTACAGTGTTTTCTCAAATTTGTAGTCTTCTCTTTCAGGATTTTCTACTTATACAGATACACAGATCTGCCTTTTTGTGGGGTTTTTTTGGGTTTTGTTTTGTTTTTTTAATTCATACATTCAATTGTTCCAAACCAGTCTAATCCCATTTTTGGGATGTCCTAAGTGGTTATGGTCTAGGCCAATAACGCCAGGATCACTACAGAGGTCTGACAAGGAACCTGGAAATCCCATTGGGGTGACCATAATGGCTGAGGCTTCTTCCCAAACTTTGGAAAAAATGTCTTTGCTCCTGTTTTTGATGCGCCCATAAAACTTGGCTGTTACGCTTAGAATAGTGACAGGAAGCTGTGAAGGAAATTGCAGTTTGAACTCTTGTTTTCTTGATAATCAACTAGAATAAAGTAGCCTGCTAGGGGTAGAGACAGATATCTTTATATACTTTAAAAAGCTTCTGTCAGGTTTGCTTTGAGTTAAATCGAGAGCTAGATGATCTCATGAAGATTTGAGATGCTTACCAGGGCTTGCCTGGAGCCTTTGGGGATTGAGTTTTACCCAGTTTATTCCATTAAAAAGCACTTTATTGTCAGCTGTTAAATTTGTTGGAACAGAAATTGCTCAGTGGCAAACATTAAGTAGATTTATCACTGACTCATCAGATCTTCTCTGGTGGTTTTTTTAATCTCCATTGATCGCTTTTTTTCTTTCTAAATCAGAAGACAAAAAACATTCCAAACCCAGCAGGTGGGACAATTTTTGATTTTTATATTAATTTTAACCGAAAGTTTCATTGAAAGTAAGATAATACAGAGGTCAATAGGCAACGTCACTCATCATATAACTAAAATACCAAGGAAGTGGGGTTTTAAACTCACTGCTTCCTTCTGCAAAGGTAGGATGAATCAAGAAATGTTTTTAATGGATGAAAAAATTGGCATGCATGACTTGCTCTTTATTATGAACATATGTGGCAAGTGCTGGAGGAGAGTGCAATGCTTATAAAAGGTGCTTATTTCTAAATAAACACTTCCTTGTTAGGAGAAATAATCTGCAGGTGAGCCATCCGAAAGCAGAGAGCCAGGAGTGGCTTTAGCTGGATAATTTTCCAGTTTTTCCAGAAGAGAGTAATGAAATCACAGAAGAGTTTGGGTTGGGAGGGACCTTCAAGCCATCCAGTGCCACCCCCTGCCACGGACAGGGACACCTCCCACTGTCCCAGGGTGCTCCAAGCCCTGTCCAGTCTGTCCTTGGATATTTCCATGGATCCAGGGTCAGCCACAGCTGCTCTGGGCACCCTGTGCCAGGGCCTGCCCGCCCTCACAGGGAGGAATTCCTTCCCAATATCCCATCTAACGGAGGGAAAACGTGGGGCTGCTGCTGAATGACGTGGGGGGTCCTGGTGATGGAAAACACAGAGAGGGTGGAATTACGGAATCCCTTCTTGGCCTCACTCTTCACTTCTGAGGATGGCTCTCGGGAGTTCCTGAGCTCAGAGGTGAGACCAGGGCAGGGATAGGAACCCTCCAGGGAAAGGAACCCTCCAGGGATAGGAAGGAACCCTCCAGAGAAAGGAACCCTTCAGGGAAAGGAACCCTTCAGGGATGGGAAGGAACCCTTCAGGGAAAGGAACCCTTCAGGGATGGGAAGGAACCCTTCAGGGAAAGGAACCCTTCAGGGAAAGGAACCCTTTAGGGATAGGAAGGAACCCTTCAGAGAAAGGAACTCTCCCCCCTGGGTTACAGATCAGCTTGGCACCCCCAAATCCATGAATCCTGGTGGGATGCACCCACGGGTGCTGAGGGAGCTGTCAGACGTTGTTGGCCTGCCGCTCTCCATCATCTTTGGCAAATCACAGAGAGGGGGAGAGGTTTCTGGTGGCTGGAGGAAGGCCAATATCACTCGCATCTCCCAAAGGGGCAGCAAGGAGAACCTAATGAAGTTCAGCAATGCAGAATGAGGTAAAGTATGTGTGGATGATCAATCCTGTGGATGGAATAATGTATTTTGGACACCTAGAATCTGCTTTCCTTCACTCGCTACCCATGGGCAGGTTGTGATTCCCTCAGATTAATTCCATGCTATTTTGTTCAGGTTTTTGAAGTGTTTTGGATTGAACCTGAGTCCCTTTTTCAGCAATTAGTAGAAAGAACATTAATTTTCTTCATATTCATTGGAGAAATTGAACAGTATTTTTGACATAAACACTTTTCTGAGTAAATAGAGAAGGTGCTTTTATTAGTAAATAAACCACCAAGATGGAACTATTTCTCCACGCTCTTTCATGACAATAAGACAAGATCATGGCGAAGTCTGCAATAATAAAATGCACCATGCAATTGGAAACACTTCATTCCAAATAATAGCCCTAGAATATATTTTAAACTTTTGAATTAGGGAGAAGGTCTAGGAATTTTTGTTTGGAAATGAGTCCAAAGGTTTAGTTTACAGGAAGTGCTAAGTTTCACCGGAAAAGAGGTAATTTACCCTGGTCTGTTGGAAAGAAATGCGTCCAAAAGATCCATTTATTACCTGAAATATCTAGAAAAGAAAAATCAAGAGATATCCCACAAAGATTTTTCTGATACTTCCTAAAAGGTAAAAGCTATGAAAACATTCACACTGTATATTTAAATCTAATTAATTTTCACAACCACATTCAATTATCTTGTGCTTGTTAAGGCTAAAATTAGTATTTCTAAGAAGGATCACCCACCTAATTTTTGGTTTACCTTTGCTGAGAGAAAAAATGGGACAAAAAAATCTTTTCTTCTTTTCCTGTGGTAAGTTTGCCTGCTGTCGTATGAAAAAAGGGTTTTGGGCAAAGGCTCAAGAAAGCTGGTGAACAGACTTTGTATTTTTAGACTGTGAGTGTTAATGCAACGGCAAAACAATGCACTATACAAGTCACTAAATAGGACACAGACTTTGGAATACACAAATTACCCAAAAAGGGGACCAAGGAGATCAAAAATGAATTTTACAGATGACTCTGGAGAGGAAATTAAGTATTTTAGTAAGACGAAAATAGACTAGAATAAGCATTTGGAAACAGCGAAACTACTACAGTGTTTGCTTGCAAATTCCCTGCAGGGCTGCCTTGGAATGAAGCAGGATTTGTCTTTTTTTTTCTGTTCTGAGCCCCTGCGTGTACCTGTTCCTCGGGTCAGGAGCGACCAGACTCAGGTGGTTTCCCACATGATAACAACAGCAGAGACATTTCATGGCTCTGGGAGGTTTCTCTCACGAGACTTTTAAGACTGCAAGAAAGATTTCAGCTCCCTGCCAGGTACCAGGTGAAGAATTCCTTCAGAAGACCCGGATTATGCTTTTCTTTTAGGGTGCCTGTTGAGCCCAGGGGCCTCTTAGGGGCCTTACAGAATGAATTAAAAAGTAGTTTAAAACATCCTTGCCAGTAATATTATCCAGCTATGAGTTTTTAGGTCAATCGGACAGGGATTAGAAAACAGTTGAATTGTTTGTGGAATTAAATACACTCATTCATTATGTTTAAAGGCATAAATAGGAAATCTGCTGTTACTTTGAGGCAATGTAACAAAGCTTAGAAATTCCATCCACTTGGAACCTCCTGTGACTCTTCAGTTACTGTAGTGTAAACAGGGTTTCCATTTGTCTGCTTTAATGATGTTACAATGGGGCCATTATAAAAGTTCTGGGCTCATTTTTTACCTTTAGCATTATTACTTGTTTTATAGGATTATAGGATGGTTTGAGTCGGAAGGGAGCTTAGAAATCAAATCACTACTGAATACCCATAGTCGTATGTGAAATTCACTTGTGTTTTCTTGTACGTGGAGTACATCAACAACAACAAAAAGGTAAATGTTTGAAATTTTTAAACAGAGAAAAGCATAAAGGTAAATGCCGCCTTAAACATTTAGGCAGCGAAGAAGTTCCAGTCTGGTGGAGCACAGGAAAGGACTAGCACAGGAAGGGGATGGCATGGGGATGTTTTAAATGGCATTTCATTTATCCAGATTCTCTAAACTATGAGCTTTAAGGTGGATCCAAGTTTAATTTTAGAAATCAAATGCTATAACTAGAAGCACTCGAGGGCTGCAGAGGGGGAGGACAGGAGAGGGAATTGCTTCTGGAGCGCGCTGCAAATAGCTCTTTGACTAAACAGTATGGTAACAATTAGCCAGTGGTCCTTTTTTATTTTGCTGGATTTTGAAAACCATAAAAATAGATTATGAATAAGCCTGGTGTAAGCCAAAAGTTACATTGCAACAGCTGCGTTATCCTACCAATAGGCAGTAATTTTATCAGATCTATTCACGACTTGCTGCTAATGTCTCCTAGGTGGTAAGGACACAGCTCAGATTCCTCCTTCGGGGATGAATTCTCCCGTGATATTTTCAGCTTCCACCTTCCATTTCCCGCATTTACAGTTTAACAGAAGGAATGTTGCGTGGAAGCAATTCATTTAGCAAAGCAATAAATTAAGTCCTGGTGCACATCCTTTGTTGTTTCAACATACATGGAGCTTTCGGAGACCTTTGGAAACAAAGGCTTCTTCGTGGGTTTTTCTTAGGAATTTTGGATTTGTAAGCCATACAAATCACCTGTCAGGAGCATTTCCATTCTTTTATGAAAAGTGTCCTCAAAAGGCCGATCCTTGGAAATTTTACAACTCTGTTTTTAGCGATGCTAACAGGTTCCTAGTTGATGTCTGGTTTATTGATTAGCACCTCATCTGCCTGCATATTAATTAGCATTCAACTTCAGTACAATATCCAAATAATTGTCAGATTTGGGAGGGTTTGTTCGTTTCTTGTGGTTTTTGTACCCACGGTTTATACATCTTTAATGTCAAATTAGTGCCTATGGAAACGACTTGAAATGCTAAAGAGCAGAACAGAATTAATATATGGAAGGCTAAAGAAGAGAACTCTAGGCTATTTCATTTGATGTACATTGGTGCAAGATCAGTTTTATTAATAACTGTTTGGAAAATCAAACTGTTAACATTGAAGTCTTCTAATACAATTGAAGGGGTTTTTTTTAAGATGGCATAATTTGGAGCTTATTTTAAGCAACATAGTTAAGGTCTTTCATTTTCTAGTATTTAATGATTGAATTTGGATTTTTCTCTGGTGATTTTTTGGAGACTATTTGTCCGCCCCTTGGCCATATCAACAACGTGATATGTGCAGCCTCAGACCTGGCACGTTCCTCTTCTACATGACAGCATTTTACTTCTTCTGTGCTTTAAAAACTCTCATAACCAGCCTGTCCTTGGGCACTGCCAGGGATCCAGGGGCAGCCGTGGCTTCTCTGGGCACCCTGTGCCAGGGCCTGCCCACCCTCCCGGGGAGGAATTCCTGGCCAGTACATATTTATTTATTTATACGCACACACGAGCAGCATGTCACAGCCATCATAAACATTTCATGGGTGTCTTTCCATGGACTTTTGAGTGAAGCCCTCTTACACTAGCAGGAATATGAATCTGATTAGTCTTGTGGTTTGATTTTGGGGTTTTCTGAGGTCTTGGTTGGATGGGTTTTTCTCTTTCCTGAGTAACAGTGGGAGCAAAGTGCTTTTCATGCATTCTCTCCCATAAATGCAAGGGAGATTTGTTGAAGGGTATGGCTGGTACCTGCAATTCCAGCCCAACCTCTTGCCAAGCTTCCAACATTCTTGATGAATTGTAAATGGGAGAGGGAACCCTTGAAACAGATCCGTAACTTGTGGTATAATTGGCTCAAGCCAGCCTCCTGGAAACCTTTTTTTGGTTGCTCCTTGTCAGCTGTTTCATAAGCATGTGAGCCAAGCATTTTAAGATATTTAGGAGCAAGAGGGCCACTTTAATTTGGATCTTCCCCTTTTATAGGGACACTTCTTGCCTTACATCTTTGTCAAATTAACAAAGCTGGATATAGCTGAAGCTCTTAAAAGGACTAAGAGCAGAAGAATTTTGAGGCTTCTAGGGAAATGCAGGACTGATGTCCAGCTTTTTTTTCCTGGGTTTTAGGGGTGGGGATGCGTTTGCTGTGTAGACAAAGGTGTGAAAGGACATGCAGAGCGCCCTGACCATAGCAGATATCAAAAACAGCGTGTTGGGCTCTGTGTGGCATTTTAGGGCAGCCTCTTGAGGAGTCAGAACCATCAGTGGACAACATTTCACAGACCCTTTGTCCAAGCTGAGCCCTTGGTGTAGCTATTCATAGAAAATACTATCAACGTGGGGTAATTTTTATGTAATTGTTGCTTTATCAGCAACGTACAGCAGCAAGGAAGTACAATTATGGTGAAACAATATAATTGCTTTCCGCGGCTGGGGGGAATTTGCCAACACGGTATCTGCAATGAGGACAGGGCTACCGAGGGAACTGCTTATGCCTTTGTTTCTTTCTGAATATGCTGATGGTTTTAATTTTCATCACAGAGCTCCTCACTTTCTCCCCTCTGGATTCTCTTTGTGAGGATCCAGGGAGCGAGGTTCTGGCTGGAATTTTATTTCTCCAGGCAGACCTTGCACACTGAGTGTTGTCTCTCCAAACCTTTGTTGTTCACAGGCTCTGATTTTCAGGACATGGTGTTAAATACCTCCATGAGGAAATTGGGCAATGTCAGTACTTAGCTGGGCCTCAGTCACAGAAACCTCAGAGCCCCATGAAGGCTGCTTTGATGATACTCTCAGCTTTTCCTCTTCTCACTAAAGCAGACAGAGGTGCCATTCTCAGAGTTCCCTGCTGTCTCTGAGAAATTAATTCTCAGCCTAATTGTCTAAGGCTTCTGATAGTTTAATAGGTTGAAAAAATGCAGCACAAAGCCTGCATGATAATGTCTCCTTAGAAGTCTTAATGAACTTGGATGAGGATTACTTGTTTGCTTTCTCTGTGGAAAGGCACAAAAATTTGATTTTTTTTCTTTTGTCTTCCACAAAGCTATTAGGTCTGCACCTAAGAGGTGGCAGCCTTCATATTCATCCAAATGGGAAAGGAAAAATAATCCTGACCTCCAGTGATTACAGTGGAACTTAGACACGAAGTTTCTGCATGTGTGTCATTGTCAATGAATAAACATTCACCTTTCCAATTCTTATGGGCTATTCAGTTCCTACTGAGCATAAATACCTCCTGAAGTTCTAGAAAGAACAAGATTTTTGCTACAGCAAACACCAGAAGGAGCCTTTCTGCTCTTCTCAGGGCTGGCACTGTTGCTTGTCCTGTTTTGCATTCCTTCCCAGTTTAAAGAGTTTTTTCTTTGTCGTTTCTGATGTGTTACAGTTTCCAGACTCTACTCAAAATACCATTTGCACATTTAAATCCACTTCAACAACTGCTTGTAGACAGACTGAAGGAAAGTGCAACAGGAAAAACAATCCATGCTGTCATCAGAAAACCTTTCCAAAACTTTGAGAAACAGCAGAGATCTTGCTGGAAGCAAAGGTGCTCTGCTTGAAATGTAATCAGTTTTCCCCTTCTGCTTTTTTTTTTTTTTCTTTTTTCCTTATAGACAGTTACCTCCACTGTACCTCCAGCCACCACTAAATCTATATGAAATTCATCCTCTTCTAATGAGTTTGTACAAAAGAAAAGTGTGGGGGGAAAGCGTGGAAGCAGGAAGGTGTGATTTAGGCCAGCGTAGCCTATTGAAGTTTTTAGCACTGTAATTATTTTTGTCTCCTGAGTCCTCCCAGCCCCACCAATGTGTCAAGACTTTATTTGTCCTGCAATAGCTGCAATCATGGGCGGCAAACTGTGCACAGAGGGGCAGCTGAAAGAGACCTTCAGGATTTTCTGATCCAACGTTCCCCTCAGCACCACCACGATCACCTCGCCCCTAAAGCGTATCCCCCATGTCGCATCCAGAAGGGTTTAAAAGGACTCTCAGCAGACAGACAGGAGTGCGTGTGTCAAGGTGCTGAACTGGCCTACAAACACAGGGATTAGCCTAAGTGCTTCTGGTGCCACTGCTGGAAACTTGGAAGTGGCAGCTGGAAAGTCACCTCTGATGATGTAAAACTTAAAGGAATTCAGGTTGAGTAAGATCTTAAGAGAAACAGCTCTGCAGGTTCAGCACACACAGGGTTTTGTAGGCAAATCGAAGCCACGTATTTGCGTTGGTGAGGCTATCAATAAGCTCATGCACCTCACGGTCTCAAAAGAAATTCTCAGTGTAGTTTTGTCACAGATGAATTTACAGCTACGTGGGTGTGATGGGTTCAGGGTAAGCAAAAATCCGAGAAAATCACGTCAGCTTGCCATTTAAATTAGAGATTGAGGTGTAGTGAGGACCTTAGGAATCAAACTGAGCGGGATATTCTTGAAACTGATGTCACCTATCAGTCTGGTGCTCGGAGAAGAAACTCCGAAGAGGTAGAGCTTCCTCCTCTGGGAAGGAGGGACATCTAAATCTTGCATGTCTGCATCCCTGAAAAAGGGAGCAGTTGCTCACTGGAGAAGGGCTGGATTCACTTCTGATGCCCAACCTGGCTCTTAGTGGAAGGCCCCTAATTATTGATGACTGAGTCCTGGGGTTCCTAATTTTTTAACACTTGGTAATCAAAGAGTCTCCCTTTAATCAGAGTTTTGCACCTCATCAAGCAGCTCTGAAACAAGCATAAATTCTCCTTTCTTACAGTCTCATTTCTTGCATCATTAAACCTATTTGCTCTGCAGCTTTTGAACTTCCATGAACTTTTTCAATCTCTGAACTGACTTCTCTGAACCAACCCTGTTTTTATGGAATTTCTCTACTTATGGGACAGAATGGCAGCCCCTCAGTGGAAACAAGTGAAAGATTTTTTTGTTCTGTACAAGATTTTTATGAGCCCCAAATATATTTGGGGTTCTTATTTGAGTATTTTGCCCTTTATTGAGGAATTAGGCCTCAGTGCAGGAGATCATTGAGGATTCATTCCAATGGATTTTTCCACTGTTCAGTAAAGTCTTTTATACAAGAGGAGCTTTCAGGACTTTTTGTTGTTGTTTGAACTTCTCATGCAAAACATGACATAAAACCTAACAAAGGGAACAGATTGTTTACGACTGTAGCCTTATTTATTATTAGCCTAACATTGATTTTGATTTATTTTGTGCAACAAAAATAACAGCTTTCTGTGCTAGAGACAATTAATTTTACGCTCTGGGAAATCTGGTGCATTTTTGCAACATCTGAATCCATTTCACACTAACAGATTCAAATGTCACAAAGTCAAAAGCTGCCACATAAAAGACGAAAATTATAAATATCAAGGGCAATTTTGTCACTTCTCTTATCTAAGTTAGCAATCCAGAAGACTTCTCAGCCATAAGCACTTGCTAGCTTTTTCTTTTTGCTCTTTTCTTGCTAAAAGCAGCACTCTGTATCTTCATCTATGCTACATTAAAAAGAAAAAACCTGAATTTCCATAGCCCCTCACTGCTGCCTTGAAATAAGTTCTACTTGTGGTGTCTACCTGAAGGGAGAACTTTTAGGAGAAGTCATAAAAATAATTTTGTAACAGCATATTGTATTTTTTTATTATGTTTAATGTTGGTGGCTTGAATTGAAAAAAAAACTCTTGTCAGGAATTCCTTTTACGTTGCATAAACTAAATCTCATACCAAACTCTTCTTGAATTTTATTGTCATCTTCAAGCATTTAATTCTTCCATATCGCCACACGGTCTCCATTATGACAGGAGGACTTGAATAAAGGCATATGACATGTTGATTCTGATACTACAAAAATTCGCATTAAGTTTTCCAAGAAATGCTGACTGCCACGTTTTGGTCCATTTTTCAAAAATGATAAACAGTTGTCTCAGTTCTGGGTACAACTTTGTGATCACCAGGTTTTTCTGGACAGCAACGTTGGAAAGTCTCGTGCTCTTACATTGCGATTTCTCAGCACAGCGCTGGTGTGTTTGAAATTTTGCTGGATGAACTCTAGAGAAACCGTAAATCATCCCTTGAGAGGAGGCTGTGTCTCCTCTGCTACACACAGGGCTAAAACTGACCCCAGTTTTTCTCAGCCGGGCTGGGGGAAGACTCCTGATGCGGCAGAACTTTATCTACACGGAACAGATTTTGCCAGACCCTCCTTATCCCGCAGTTGCAAACCAGTTGCCTAGAAATGACACGAACTGGAATGACATAATGGAACACTTCTCCTCAAAACTGGAATATTCAGCCAGAAGAACTGGCTGTGGAACTGCCTGGCTCACCTACCTGTCTTTTGAACACGTGCCTGCTGCAAAACTACACGGATTAAAGTACAGAAACTGCCTTTCCTCAGGCATGCAACTCGATCTGAGCACCATTCCAGGGGTGAGTTACCACATCTGCTAATCTCTCCACCTCGTGCAGCAGCTCCATCCCGGGGAGCCTCTCTCCGCAGGGCTGGGCGTTCCAGGCATGACATCACTGGAAATGGTGCCAGATTGAATTACACATGGGCAGATGGATAACGCAGGATTCAGCAGATTCTTGACATGAACACAGTCTTTGTGCTTTTTGCATCTATGGATTTAAAGCTACGTTTTCAACTAAAGTTGCAAGCAGTTGTTCTCACGTGCAAGGAATCTTCCACTTAGGGATCCATATTTACCAGCGGGAAAGACGGGAACCCAACAGCTCCCGGGAGGAACTATTTCCTATCAGGATTTCATCCATCCTTAACTGTGTGTGCAAGCACAGCCCCTAAAATACCTTTTTATTTCTGGAGAATTTATCCTCTTTATCCTGTGACATGGGGGTCTTGTTGCTCATCTGAAAGCAAGAGCATCAAGAAGGTCATTAAGAAGCGTTTCACAGCAATCTGGTTTTGTGAGGCTGCTGAGTTTTCTGGTTAAGTTCGGACTTTGAGTAGCATCTTGGATTTCCAGTTACACCTTACTTCCCTCTTGGGCTGTGCTAGGGAAGGGGAGGTGAAGAATTCTTGTGCCTGAGAAAATGACTTCCAAAATTCCAGGCATCTTCACAATGACACTCTGCTTCTATTCACTTTTAAAATCTTAAAGCGTCTGCTCAGCCTCTCCTAAAAGTATCAGCCGGCTGAACCGCCACCCGCTGCTCCTCACACTGCAAGACTGAGGCTAAATTGGAAGAGATGAACATTTCCAGGGCGAGAAAAGCATAGGATCCTCTTTGGGGCTTTGGCAAGGCATGCAGTGGCAGGAAAACACTTTGTGTTGCCCTCACCTTTGTACCTGAACTGGACCAGATGCCATCAGGCCTCAAGCTTGGTGAGAAAACGGTCAAACGACCAGAGAGAAGCACTTGGCCATCCAGCTAGCATCAGATCCCAGCAGGAAATCAACTGGAGCCACCACATTATCCTTGACCAGAGCAGCTGATGAGAAACTTGGGATTTCCTTTAAGGACAAAAGGAATCAGTTTTGCACTGTTAACTTTCTTAGCAGCAAAGTGAAGCAAAATGTATGAGGAAGATTATGAATTATGCTGTGTCCAGCAAGTCCTGCCACTTAATAACTCCCCTGGAATGGCAGGTCAAAGGAAAATGTAGATGCATGTTGCCTATACCGGGTCTGTGGCCTTTACTGTCCCAAGAAACACAAACATTTAGGGAACAGCATTTACTGGGCATTTGGACAAATCCAAGTCAGCTTTTCAGAAAGGATAAAATGTTATGCACTGACCATAAATAACAACTCTGCACAGTCAAGCTGGGCCTCCAGAAATGAGATAAGTTACGGTAAGAACTGAAAAACAAGCAAAAAAACCCCCATAACCAACCAAACAAGCAACCAAAACCACCAGCAACAAAAAACCCCAACCAAACAAAAATAAAAAAACCCCCACCTATCACAAGATTTCATTTTCACTGCCATGGAAGGAAAGTTTTGCCCTATAAACAACTTTTTTTGGATTTCTCTAAGTGCAGTTGCCACTGTGGGATTGCAATTAGGCAAAGGAATCCAGAATACTAAAAAACTTTGGCCACAATTTTTAAGCCTGAGTTAAAAGCAACTGATTATAGCTTTCCTCTTCTTTCCAGCCCAGAGTTAATTTAGCAATAACAAATAAGGGTGAATCTAGTGCAAGCTAAGTAACTGCAATGCTGTTCCCTTACCTCATGTTGACTTTACTTTCCTATACCCATCCAGATTCAGATTTCTAAATAACTTTTTAAAATAAACGGGAACAGCTCAGTGGTTTGGCAGTAGACAGGAGGATGGTGAGGAAAGACTGCTGTAGTCCAGTAGTAGAGATATTACCACTTTGCTCTATGGTTCCTCCTTTTGTTTGGAAAGGAGCACCTTTGAGAATTCCCACAGGCACTGGTGAAGCAGAGCAAAGGTTTCCAAACACCAGTCCAGATGGAGTTTGCATATCTTTAAGGATAATCCCTACTCTGAAAGCCATGAAAAAGTAAAGCATCACAGTTTTCAAAGTGAGGGTAAGAATAAAGTGTGGTCTGCAAGAAATGCTAAAAGCTGGCAGGGGTCTGGTGAGCCAAGAAAAAGCTTTAAATCTCCTAAGTACCCGACAGGAAAGTCTTGATGACACTTCCCAGGGCAGTGTCCAAGGTAAATCTTCACTCACAATGGCAGATTTCTGTGTGGTTCCATTTCCTTCTCTGCTTTAGGATCAGCTTCAGCTTAAATGTGTAGCAGCAAATCCAGACTAGACAAAGGGGTTTGTCTTTCTCTTAGCTGAAGCTTATTGAGGAATACAAATCCATCTAACCAGATTTGGAATGCCTTTTCAGTATAGATATAAAGGAATAGGATGCTGCCAAATCTTTCCCAGTTGTTTCTCCCATTCACACTTTTGTGGCTGGACATCTCTTTGAATTTTCACCTCTCTCAAGCTGGGTTTTCCAAGTGAGTGATCTGTCACTGCAGGTGGATTTTTCTTACTTGTCAAAAGCAGTTTAGTTGTGATCTCCAGAATATCTTTTCTATCTCGAGGGTTAGCCTTGCATGCTGTTAGAACCTATTTCTGTTCCTCCTAAAAAGGGAGGGCAATCAAAGTCAGAGTCAAGTGTGAGGTCCATGGAATGATGCTCTAAGTGGGAATTTTCAAGTGCAGCCGGGATATCATTGAGCAGCTGCTCTTTCAGTTCTTGGAGGGCACCACAGGATGGGATGCCACAACTACTCACATCTCTGGGTGAGAATACTCTGAGTAGGTTTTCCCTTTTTCGTAATTTATCACGTGGCTGCAGTTCAGTTCTGCCTAAGTTAGGTGTGCCATTACCTGTTTAGCTTTGGGAGTTGATCCCTCAGTTTTCGTTCTCTTTTTTTTTTTCTCCTCTGAAATCTCTTCCTTTGCCTCCTCCCCAAAATCAAAATTCCAGAAATTGACCCAGTGTTTTTCAGGAGAGGCGTCCAGCCAGTGTGAACTTACATGAGTCTATAAAATTCTATGACTATTTCCCCTGGTTGAACATTCGCACCTTAAATGGGAACTCTGCTTATTAAAGCAAGTTAATGACATCACACTTCTGCTTCGAGATCTTGTTGTAAGAGTAGTCAAGTCTTGTTCTGCTTTTTTAGATGCTTTTTTACTTTGTTTGCTAATGAGCAATTTGCTGGTTTATGTCTGAAAGCTTTTAGCATTCAGTTTTCTGTTCCCATTCTGTTGTGTGTGTTTTAGATCATGTGAACTCTCTCACTTCAGCTGAATATAAAACTGAATCACCCTGGCTGGGAAATATGGGGTTTAATTAAAGGGAAAATATTTTGCAAGTTAAAACAAGCTTTGTGAACCCTAAAGATGTTCCAGAGTTTCACAAACACTAAACCACATTGGATTTGACTTGCCTTTGATCCTGAAACCTTTTAAAAGATATATTAGGGATATTTTGATGTCTTTAAAGGCAGGAGGCCAGATACTACTTAGTCCGTGTGGAGGCATGGAAGATGGAAGGAGCAGCTCCAAGAGCTGATGTTTCTTTCTTTAGTTGAAGCATCACCTCGTGGGTTTAAGTCTGAAAAATCAAGTCATGGCCCTGCCAACTTCTGAGGAGGCTGTGAGGGTGGGCAGGCCCTGGCACAGGGTGCCCAGAGCAGCTGTGGCTGCCCCTGGATCCCTGGCAGTGCCCAAGGCCAGGTTGGACAGGGCTTGGAGCAGGTTGGGATAGGGGAAGGGGTCCCTGCCATGGTGGGGAGGGATTGGAATGAGATGAGCTGTAAGGCCCCTTCCAACTCAAATCATGACTCCGTTCTGAGATGATTTCACTCCTTCAGAAGTGAAATGCTGCATCTCAAGCCCCCCAGGGTTTCCTGCCTCACAGCTCTGGGTGTTCCTGTCGGAAGCTCATCCAGAGCTCAGCCGTTCCTGCAGCTGGCAGAACACAAAGGCAGCACATCTGACAGCCATACCTGGCGCACCAGAGAAGGAAAATGTGCATTTCTGAGGTACGCAGCTGAAAGCCAACTTAAAATGAAAGCTATTGGCACAACCCAACACTATCCCTTTGCCTGGCAGGTGAAGGTTTCCTTTCCCATTTAATGAGCACTTTGGCAGACTGGCCTCACCCTGCATGCAAACAATGGGTCCCCTTCTAAACACAGAGCATCCCTCACTTCTGCTAACAACTTCCAGGTCTGCCAAAGCCAGAGCAGCAATGGAAGGCTGCAGGAGGAAGCTGAGGCCTACCAAGAACAATTTTAATTCCTATTTTTACAATCCACTCCAAATATTTTAAGAGTTTGCGTCAACAGCCCAGGGTGAACGCTCAGGGGGCCAAGTTAAACATCAAGGAATCCTACAGGTTTCATAATTAGAAAAACAAGAGAATTTAAAATTACACTAGAAGAGATGTTTCAAGAGAACTAGACATCACTAATAAGCCTTCCATGATGTAAATCAATTTGACTTCTAATTAATTTTTATTTGACTTATGTCACTCATTTTCATTCTGATCTTTGCAGCAGTATTATTCAGAAGGAGTCAGGGTTTTTTCATCTCTCCCAAAGTATGCCGTAAGGATAATGCATTAAATCACAGTCCCTCACCTGGTTTATCCTATTCCTTTCAAAACTGGAGCTGGCAGAACAAATTATTATTTAAAACTGTGTCTGCAAAAGATGTGAGACCATGCTTGCAACCATTTCAGTGTCACATCAGTTGCTGATGTGTTTCAGCTGACGGTAGATTTTAAGTTTCCCTCATTTTGATGTTTTCCTCAGCTGGTAGAGGGAGAAGGGCAAAGAGTGCTCTGTCAGGCAGGGAAAATCAAATTACTGTACTTTTGAAAGCCTGTATCTGGCACTATCTGCGAAAGTGTCCTGCATTAGTAAACTCTGACCTTTATTTGATTATGGCATGTGAGGGTTTGGCTTTTCTTTCTAAGCAGTCATTAGAATTTTAAATTTCTACTTTCCCAACTTTTTTTTTGTGTGTGTGTCTTCTCTGTAGCTTCAATGGTAACTTCAGAGCAGGGCCTGCTTGTGGTGGTTGAAGCCAAAGGAGTTTGAACTGGCAAAGCTCATCAAACCCAGGAATATGTGGGAAATATTTACTCTTGGGAATTTTCACATGATAGCCTGGCTGATTTAGGTGGGTATATACAGTTTATGTTCTTTGGCTTTAATTCTCCAGGAATCTCAGCATCTTCCCACAAATAAGAGGGGCCATAAAGGCCGTTGGATGTGCATGAGGAGGCTGACAGCATTTCCTTAGGGAGCTTCTCCCAGGCTCAGCAGGTGGCTGTGAAGGGAGGCAGGAGTTGCCTGTGTTTCTCTGGGAGGGGACTGCTGGCTCTCAGCAGCTTTGATGGTGTCAGCAGAGGCCAGGAGGTGTCCAACACCAGAAATCCCAGCGAGCACCAGTGGTATTTGCGCTGTCTTTCTCCCACCGCCTTGAAAAGCCAATTCCCTCCACATCAAAAGTGCCCCTGTTGAGCAATCGCTGTGTGTCAGCACTCCCCAGCCCTGAGCTGTTTGCCCGTCTCTGAAACATGCAAAACGCAAGATGTCATAAAAAGAAAACACTGTCTGCTTCCAGGCTGTCGATTTAGGAGGCAAGGCAGAGAAACAGAACAAACATGCTCCAAAAAGCCGGAGAGTGCAATCAGATGAACTGAAGGAGGAACAACTACATTTTCAGGCAGTGGTTCCTCTGAAAGCTTTGCCTGGATCACAGGACTTTTTCTATCGGACAGCAAAGTCACAGCTGTTAACACGTCAGGAAAACACACTTCTATGTCTTAAGTAGGATAATGGAGCTGAGATACCCCCAAGTAATTTCAGCCTTTAAATTCGGGGGGAAATGCAGTGATGGATGAGTCCCATTTGTTCTAATCACTGTGAAAGATCCCCTTGCTTTTCTGTTTCCTGCAATTGTGCAGCCTGTGATCTCCTGGCCGTATTTTCTCCCAAATCCTCCACGATTAAGCATGTGATAGCAATGCTTCCTATCTTCCCCTGCTATCTCCAAATGTCTTTCTTTTCCCTGTGTTGCTCATTTCAGGAGTTTAATCTGCTTATAAAGCTAATGATTAACGAAAGGTGAGGGTTAGCCCAAGGAGGTTAATTTAGCTGGACTCCCAATATGAGATTTGCAGTTCTCCAAGCGACTTTTTGCAAGTTGCCAGCCCTCACATAGATCAGGACAGAAAAGTGGGCTCCAGAATTCAAAACAACACACCATGCTCAGTGTACTGCTGCTCTTTGTTGTGATAAACAAAATACTAAGGATGTTTTGAGTGGTTTAGAACAGCGGGGTCATTAGCCAAACTGGAGCAATCATTTTCTAGGCTAGCAAAGGCAGACAGATGCAAGTTATTAAATGGGGCCTGTCACAGATTTGAACTCTGCACATCTACGCAGAAGAGCCAGAGAAAAGCCAGGAACACGATGAACTGACCTAAGAACACTAAAATCATGTCAGTAAATCATTTGGGTTTCCAGTTTTCAGGCTCTCAGGACCTTGAGGTTTAGCATGCATCAAACCAAAAGGTGGAGTGCAGGCTGCCTGTGTATGTAACGCAGTCAAAGGAGGAAACTGAGCAGATTTTTTAAGAAAAAACATCTTCTTAAACTCTGTTTTTCCCCTTCTTAGGTATGACTTTCCTTGTATTACTAACATTTATATCCTTTATACATGCACATTTAGAGTTTGAATATCCAGTAAAAAATAACAAAACCATTTTATGCAGCATTCGCTGTATTTAAGCATTAAAAGAATATTATAAATTCAAGGAGGGGAAAAAGAGTCCAAAGACAGTGAATAATTCCAGCGACACCATTTAGTGTAACTTTATTGTTTAACTATTGTTTCCTGTTTCTCAAAACAGGTTGAACTCAATGATCTTTGATGTCTTTTCCAACCTTAATGGAAACCTTTATGATCCTAAAACCAAAAAATTTGGATACATTTGGCTAAAGACATGGGCCAAAATTTGTGCAGAGTAGTTTTGAGAATATGACTAAACTCGTAATTAAAGCTGTGCCTTGTCAGAGGTGAAACTCCATTTCTTTCCTGAGCACACTAATAAATAAGGAGTAAGGAATAAGGAATAAGAAATAAGGAAAGTGCAAGGAATTTGTATCATAAGAGGTGGCCTGCACTGCAGGACACACCTGAAACAGCAGCACAGCTGGGACTTTGCAGCCAATTGGAAGAGAAAAGTTTGACTCAGTGCAAAATTTGCTCCTGAATCAGCCTGGTTTAAGGGAAGTGAAATCCCCAAGAGGGAGATTTCGGTTGGAGTCAGTATGTTTGAGAAGGCAGCTGCTCTCTCCCTCATTTCCTGCCCCTCAGTGGAAAGGTGGACACAACAGGAATGCCAAAAACCAGAAACCCCTGGGTCAAGATAAAGCTCACATATAAAGTTTCTTCCTCCCTGTTTTAACCAAGAGGATGGGAAGATTACTGTTCTTAAAAAAAAAAAAA
>WBMY01011668.1:231637-245078 GCA_013397315.1 Donacobius atricapilla
AAAAAGCTGTGATTCACATTGGTTTGGTAATTGAGGAAACAGATTTTGAAACCGAAATGCCATGAGTAAAAACACTGAAAAGAACTTCCAAGAAGGGTGGTTTGATTTGTGGTGCATGAGCTGGATGAACTGGTGAGAACCCCAGGAGAAATGAGACTTTCTGGAATTGGGTGTTCAGGGACTAATACAGAATTCATTCCTTAATTTGATTAAGGCATGAAACACTTAGGAATTCATTATTTGAGTGGGAGAGAAAAGTATCCTGTTTATTTAGCCTCAGTCTGACCTTCCTCATGAACTGCCAAGGGGTATCCCTTTTTCCTGTATTTATACACAAGTTTTTCCATACCAGGTGTATTTGTTTTTATTTCTGGAGAGACAGAGGAAAAAAATGAATACTGTGACAGAGATACAAACATCTCGCAAGGAAAAGGCTGCTGAGAAATGGGCAACACATTGCTACCTTTTTTTCCCTGGGAACAGAATCCAAATGGCCCAGAACTTCTACTCCTCTTAGATTTCTTCATGATAATTTCATGAAAAACATGGAGATAGAAGATAAATAAGCTTCGTTGTATATAGGCAGGAGTGCAAAAGCAAGGGATTTAAATGCAAATAAACTTTATGAAAGATGAGGGCAGGTTTTAGACTTCTTGTCCTTCACAAGTCTTAAAAAAAGAATTTAAAAACCCCAAAAAACAGCAAGAAAAAGACCACCACAGAACCTCCAACCTCTTCACTGATTAATAAGCAATGACTACAAGTGATCCAAATGCCCCCCAGCAGTTCAGTTGTGGAGGCTTCCGGTTTCTTAATAATCAAGTAATCTTTCTAAATTGTGAACTGGACTGTAGAATATATCCAAATTTCCTTTTGGTTGCAAGGGCTTTGTCAGAAAGCATATTCTGCAGAAAGCAGAACAAAGGAATTTTCATAAAATTACCTCCAAAATTTTACTTTGGACACTTGTGGCCTTTGGAAGACAATTTTTTAAAAACAACATAAATATTGAGGTCAAGAAGGCCAAAAAAATGCCACCTTTGATTAAAAAACAATAATTTTAGACTCTCTCCATGTGAACTTTACAGTGTGTTCAGCCCATAACTGTTAGATAAGTTACAGCATGTTCTGCAGAAATTTATCTTGATCTTAACACTCCAAGTAACACAAAATGAAGTTTGTCCTTAGTAAATTTTTTTCTAAGGGATTCATTGCCCTCAGGATTAAAAACCAGCCGATTCTTGAGGATGTCTGGGGGTGTTTTTTTCTAATACTTCAGTCATGTTGCTTCTCCTTCCTGTCTCCTCTACAGAGACTCTTCTCCCCTCATGTTTTTATATGAAGGTATTCAGTAGGAATCCTATTTAGCTTATAATTACAAAAGGTAAGTGCAAGCATCCAAGCTATACAAATCCTTGTTAATGAGCCTTTAACTTTGTAATACGTCATGAGAAAAAGAGGGGGAAAGATCAAGTAAGTCATGTTGATGTGTTTAAACTGATTTTCTTTGGCCAATCCTGAAGAACACAAGGTTTCCTGCAGCTCTGAGGGCCTTCTCATTTAGGTCTGGCTTGCAGTAGCAAATTAACTTACATGTAGCTCATGTTAGAGAGTATTTGAACTGCTTCGCAGAGAGCTCAGCAGAGAAACATTCTCTGCTTTCAAAACAAATAGTGGCCTTGAGTATCCACCTGTGATTCATGGCAAAGACATCTGAGGCAAGAGAGCAACTGTTTTCCAAGAGGTGAACTGCAGTTAACTGGGTTCAAGTTGGAAACACTCAGAGGAACTCCAAATGGTGTGCACTTAGTTTGAGGGCTTGTTAAAGATGGATTCTGCAGGATTCCAGCAAAGGGAAAATGTTTTTTTTTTTCTCTGAGGCAGTGCTATTCTTTGAACATTCAGATGGGATATTTTATTTAGATTGTGGAAGTGCCCAAATGCTCCTGTTCTGTTTCAATTGCAATGCTGGATTTACTGCACAGGGTTGAGAATAGGGTTCATTGTAATTTGAAGTTGATGCCACAGCTAAAACTTTTTTGAGTGATGGGTAGCTATGGATGATACACCCCTATCTTATTGTAATTAACCAATTAACCAGGTTTTAATATAGAATCCCTGCTCAGAAGCGCAGGCATCAGGGCTTGTCTGTCATCTTTAACAATCAACTGCTCCTTTATACAACTTGCTGCTGTACTAAATCTCTTTGGGAGTTAATGATGTTAAAACTGATTAGATTCAGAGGAGGGTGTGTGGAAAGTCTGAGGGAGGAATATCTTATTATGTGCTGTGACATGAAATAGGTGACTCTAGTTAATCAGAACTACAAAGAACTTGGACAAATACACAGAAAATGCCTCCAAAAAGGAAGATGAGAGTGAAATGCTTCCATTTTAGGAGGGCAAGAAGCAGTTTCCTAGATATGCAAAGAAATTTTATTTAAGCAAAGCTGATTCCATAGCTTTGATGTGGTGACCACTGGACAGTAATACAAGCCTGGAGTCTACATTAGAAAGAATTTATATTGAAATTTTATGGTTTTCTCTTTGCTTCCATGTGGTGAAATTTATTGTCATCACCAATTTCTTAAATTTTCTATTAGATGGTTTTCCCAAAAGTTTCTATAAAAAGGATTAACTTACTCCGATATTTGAAATTTAGCTGATATTTCTTTACCCATTTTCACCTCTGAAATGGATGGTCAGAGAATTTTCATAATATTTAAATAGAGACAGTTTAGGTGGGATACTGGGCAGGAATTGTTCTCTGTGAGGGTGGGGAGGGCCTGGCACAGGGTGCCCAGAGCAGCTGTGGCTGCCCCTGGATCCCTGGCAGTGCCCAAGGCCAGGCTGGACAGGGCTTGGAGCCCCCTGGGACAGTGGAAGGTGCCCCTGCCATGGCAGGGGGTGGCACTGAATAATTTTAAAGCCACTTCCAACCCAGACCATTCCATGAGTCCATGAATATTTACTCTAAATGGTGTGATGAAAAGCAGAAAAACTGTTTTGGAATAAAAACCAGCATTTTCATTTTAGTGAAACGCTACTTTTAAGAAGTAAAAGAAAGGTTTATTTCCTAGTTAAATATTTCTAAAGCTTCAGTCAAAGCTGGAGGTCAGCTGAAAACATTCTTGGACACAAGCACCAGTGAAGAAGACACAAAGTTTTGTTGTGAAAATAATACAAACACATGGTTAAGGGTAGAAGTCAGTCACTGGAGGGTTGCTGTTTATAACTGCTAAAGAACCAAAGTGAGAAATTAATCATAAAAATTATTTATCTGCATGAACATTGTTTTTTTAAGGTGTACAGTCACTTTATCAGTGGATAGAAAAAGGGGCTGCGCTTGGCGTCCCCATCATTTGCTAGAAGGGCAGCTTGTGTCAGAATAACTGTCTCAGATCCTAGAAAATGGTATCCTTTTCCCATAGGCAGCATATTGCACGAATAATGCTTTTCTACACCTCTGCCTTCTTGCTGTAGCAGGTTTTGGTGATTTATCAGCTAATACATCAGGCATGAAGCTGAAAAAGCTTTTAAATCTTCCTGAAGTGGTTGGTCTTTTCCAGCTGATTTTGCTTCGGATCAACTCTCACTCTCGTGAATGGAGAAGTAATTGCCAGACTCATTAAAATCTCATAAAAAGGAAAGTAGTGAGTGCAGCTATTGAGAAGGGATGGCCACTGTGACTTGATGTGGCAAAACAACTTCACAGAGAGCAGAGAGATTTAGGGAGATATGGTGGAAATGATTATGTAGTTCAGATGGTAAATGCGCTTATGGATACAGTATAAGTGCTTAAATCTGCTCTTTTTTCCCTGTTCAGGAGGCATTAATTTCATTTTATTTCATTTTGTTCAGTGCTCAGGCAGGAACAGAAGGTATCGGGGCGTTTCCGAGGCAGAGGATGTAATTCAGGTCTGCTTGCAAGTGGCTGAGGTGGTGAATAAAGGAGCACTTTGTGACATATCATCATTTACTGCCACATGATCTGCTCATACAGAACTTCCTGAACTGAAGTTATGAGGACCTCAGAAGAGAAAGGGGAGCTTGGGGCAGGGGGGAGGAAGGAAGAAAGAGTTACCCGCTCTTTATTACTCCTCCAGAGTTTGATTCATGTCTACATCTTGACCAATAGGAAAGGCTGGGAGAGGGCGGTGAATTCGTGGCGAACAAGGAGCTCATTGTAGCTGTCCTGCTCCTTTTGAAAGCAGCATTAAAACCTACAAACACTGGAGACTCATCACAATGCTTGGCCCATCCATTACAGACCGTGGTTTGTTCCAGAAGTGTCATCGGCTGTGCTCTCCAGCTGATGGTCACTAGGAATTCCTAGATAATATTCCACAGTATTTTGGCAAAGACAGGATGTGCCTATTAATGCAAATTCATAGGAAATCTCTAGAGAGTAGTTTTATCCATGAATATCCGTATCTTTTGCAATATTGTTTATTGCTTTCTTTACATGACATATAAAATTGTGTGTATCATCATTGCGCTTTTTATTATTATTTAAACCTGCTTCCTGTAATTCTGATTAAGTCATGGTCTTTACTTCTGCAAGTCATCAGCGTTTCTCATCTTGCAATCCAGATTGCCATTTATTGGCATTTACCATATAAATAGCATGTTTAACAGCTGAAATATAGCTGGGCTTAATCATATCAAGCCAATCCTAACAAGAGTCAGAAGATGCACATCTGATTTGTACCCTCCATCAACATGTTACACACAATTAAAATTTTAAATTTTACTTTTTTGTATTCCCTCTCTCACATGTATGTCTTATTTGTGTTCCTTTACATCTCTGGAAACTCTCCTTTTTTAAAAGATAGTTTCATTTTCTGATTGGTATCCTTGGGTGGATTCAATTCACAATAATTCTCAGCTACAAAATGGGACTAAGTATTTTCTGTACTGGGAAGTAGTTTCTGCCATTTCCCAATGAGGTACATTTGAAACTGATTAATATTCCCAGCACCTCATGAAGAGAGCAGTAATAGTATTCCCATTAACAATATTCCCATTTTGCTGATGGGATAGCTAAGGTACAAACAGACTAATTTATTTGCAGAAACTCACTCTGGAATCAACGGTAAATAGGAGAATAAATATCAGAATTTTTTACCCCAGAAAACAATGTTCTAACCACAAAGATGGACTCCTTTTTCCTCAATAATAAACTTAAATATGCAAAGCAAAATAATGAAGTTGTTCTACAGATCAAATTCACAGTAATAACAGATGTTCAACAGTTTTTAATTTCTCTTTTTGAGTAATGTGGTCTGTGTACTGCCTGCAGCAGGATTTAATTTGTTTCGTTGCTGTTATCAGACAACTAAGCTGCTGTCAAAACAGGCAGATCAGGAATTAATGAAAACATTTCTCTGTACAGTTCTGTGATTACAATACAGGCAGCTGTACTTTAATTTCCCAGCATTTCAGTTTCACATGCACAGATCTCAGTCTTAAATTCAGATCAGATAAGAATGCAGGCTAAAGTTCACCTCACATCTGAAAATCTGATCTCATTAGGAGGGAATCTAGAGAGAGACCCTATAAATGATCATTAATAATCACATTTCCCCAAAACCCTTTCACCACTGGCACTAAGGGAAATCTCTCTTCAGTGACTCGTCCCTACAGTCAGCACAGGGGTACACAGCAGATCTTGCAACCCACGCAGGAATACTTCAAAAACATGCTTAAGCCAGAAAGGATCAGAAAACTGCCTAAACTTTACTATTCTTGCAAAAATCTGCATAACCTTGGCTGGGTTATCTTCTTACCCCTCATGGCAGGCCCATGCCCCTCAGTCTTGAGCAGTGTTCAAATCACTGAGCTGCTCTTGGAGCGGGGAAAGGGAAGTTAAATGTTCCTCAGGGCATCATGAATTTGCAGTCTGGTTTGGTTTGAGCCTCGTACGTCATTTAGAACCAGCCTTGAAGCCTGGTGAGTTCTGTGAGTAGCTATGGAATGTAACTTGTTGAATGTGTACCTTTTAATAAGCAGCTACCAGCCTCAGGTCCTTAAAACCAAGCCTTTGGGAGGTGCCTCTCCCTTTACTCTCTACAGCAAGAACCAGAGGCATTTTGGTTCTGCTGTTATAAAGAAGAAAGCTTTGGTTTATTCCTCAGAAGCATCTGACTGTAATAGAGTTGGTGGCTGTCAAGCTTCACAGAGATGTGCACTCAGCCGTACTCAGATTAGATTTAGTTTGAGGTTTGGGGTTTGTTGGGTTTTAATTGTGACACTGCTCCTTTTCTAGTTCCAATTAGAAGTATTGGTACTGGATTGTGTAAAGCCTGTAGTGACCTGATTGGTTTTGTGTTTCTTGGAGTTCTGTGTAAGCAATCTCCCTCTTCTCTTGCCACGTATTCCTTCCTGCATTATCCCTTTGATTATGCTGTGGCAAATGCTTCTACTTGTACACAGGGAGATGGGATGGGAGACTAATCTGACTGAAATAAAGTCCAATCTACCCCCTCCTTGCCTCCTGCTCAAAAAAAAAATAATAATTGTGCTGGCACAACAGAGACAGCAGAAGTTAGGGAGACACCAACTGTATTCATCCATCCTATCGCCAGAATCCTTGTTCAATAACTCTCTCAGCCTGGGTCAAAGCCCAGTCCAGGCTGCCCTTATTGCGGACCAGGTATTTATTCAGTGTAAAAAAAACACGCAGAGATCTCTATTCCTTTTCAATTTCTCATTGTTTTCCGATAGCTTGATAATTTTCAGTGCTTCTTTCACTTTTAGTGCTGTCAGGATATGATTAATGGGAGGCCACACACTGATGCAAGTAATACTTCCCCATTATATTACTTCCAAGGAAGACAGCAACAACAAAAACCAGAATTCCATATACCTTAGCTAATGAGATAACCACTTAACGCAGTTAAATTAACACACGCAGTTAAATTTTGAGAGGCAAAGACATATATGGATGACAATTTTGTCTTTTATTGCAATAAAGAAAGAGGTTGAAAAAAGCAGAGAGGTTACAATATGCGTAAGAATCAGAGATTTGTTTTACACTGTTGAGGTTTTCCTGTTGTTGTTTATTATAAAAAACTGATCAAACATTCTGTATGAAAGTTCTCAGCCTTGTTAAGTGTTCTCCCAGGAAGGAAGTTAATAATTAACTTGATGCATTTAATTGTCCTGAAGGTAGGACTTAATATTCTCTCTCAGAAACTTCCTATTTCTTCCCCATGTACATGAAAATGAAGAATATTTTAAATGTTTCTTTATACTGCACCTATACTGGAAGAAACAGCATCCAAGTCACTATTTCATTTTATTTGAAGACATCTTGAGTCCATGTGTTCATCCAGTCCCAGACAGCTGTTTAGAAATTTAACTGTCTGGCTGCTGACCAAAATAAATGGAATGCCCTTTGTGTAACATCCTTGTAAAATCTGTAGTCGTGCACCAAAATCGATAAATCTTGAAGAGAAATGAAGACTTGAGCTCCAGGGTTGCAAGACATCTTAAAAAACATGTCCTCTGTTTTTTCACCCTTCCTCCAACCTTAGAATTTAATATACGTGTTGGCTCCAAGTAGCTGGAATATTCTCTTTAGATCCAAAGGTCACAGTGCTGTGGCTTGATAACATACCATTCTTGATTGCTGCCTGAACAAAACAAAAAATGCTGTTTGGCATAGTCAGAGGTAGAAAACCAAAATTATAGACCACAATAAAGCCTGCCTGTAATAATCTGCAGTCTTTAAGAAGAGAGGAAACATATGCTGTGATTTCAGTGTTCTCAGCTTGGCTGGGGCACACCAAAGAGCATTTCCCTTCTTTTGCTTTTCAGTCCAGTCACTTTATTAATATTTCATTATAAACCTGCAGATACAAAACCTGGAAGTTGCCCTTCAGCATCTGCCGTTCCTCCTGTGCACCTTTAGGAGGATTTTTCCCCACCCACCCAGGAAGTGGATGAGATAATAGCACCAAAATGTTCCACCCTCCGGGGGCCGCGAATCTGTGTGAAAATCCTGAGGAACACCCTTAGAAAAGAAATTCAGTCACATGAGCTGTTCCTATAGGAGAGGATGACAGGACAAGGAAAACAGGAAACTGCAGGGAACTAAGCAAGTCTTCACCTTTTTGTGAGCGAGGTACAACCCTTCTGAGATTAAAACTGGTTTCAAAATGTTTCAGCCTAATCTCAGAAGGTTATCTCTGAGATCCTGAGGCACACACAGTGTGACTGACAGATATCCATCTCCACCTGTCAAGATAGGGGAGGTTTTACAGCGCAGAAATGATCAGTGATGGAAATGGAGAGTGTTCTTTTTCCTTGTGCAGCGGTCATGGAGTGGGGGATGCTGCATCCACTGAACTCTTCCCTGCTGGAGGCTGAAATAACCAGGAAACAATACTTAGATATTTAAATCCCTAATTGTCTGTCACTAAATTAGGTACCCTGAGACATTTGGGCTTTGAGTGCTCCATCTTCTCACTGAATTCGCTGCAGCCCATATGAAGCATGGAATATTTCCAGAAATGAAGCAGGAATTCCTGGTGAGGCTGGGTGAGGTGCAGGGTTGGAGATGGGAACCATGCAGGAGTTTCTGGTGGCAAGCAGTGATTTAGACCCTGCTAATTAACTCGTGGTGGCATTAAGGAATTTTTTTTTTTTCTCCTCCCTGCAGTCAATAAAATGATGAGGATCTGGTTAAACAAGTCCTTCACAGCTGGCTTACCACAGAGCTTAGCAGATCAAGGAGATGCATTCCAGTGCCCCAAATCCTTTCTCCATGCCCATCTGATAATCTTTAAATACTGAGCAAAAGCTCGTGCATGTCCTTGGGCACCACTGAAGGGCTCTGAGTTGTGCAGGATGATTTACCCAGGGTGTCCACACGAGCTGTAGTGGCTGTGTGAAACTTTTAGCCAGGCTTTGAGATGCCCAGTGCAGTGATTCCGGTCCTCCCTACGCAGGAGCAGCTCATGAATCCATTTCCTGACACATCCACTGGATTAGGGAGGGCCTCAGAACTCTGTGGTGTTTTATATGTTGTAGCTTTGGTTCTCACACCTGTTGCAGGTTCCTACCTGTAATTTGTGATGAGGTGAGGGAAACAAAATGTGAGGGATTATTTTTGTGGCTGCCCCATCCCTGGAAGTGTCCAAGGCCAGGTTGGAGCAACCTGGGATAGTGAAAGGTGGCCCTGCCCATGGCAGGGGGTGGAACTGGATGATTTAAGGTCCCTTCCAACCCAAACCATTCCATGATTCTATGAAATTACCCTGATGAACATCCCCTACAAGAAAATGGGTTTGTGTATCATTTTAACACCAGGGCCTGCTGCCCACCTTCCACAGACTAAAGTGGACAGAAATTAGGTACTTCCTCTGCTACCTATCTCCATGCAAAACAGTTGTAAGTTCTGTTTTCAATGTTCTCCAAACCCAGATGAAGATCAGTGAACCCAGCTTTTTTTAATTAATTGTGAACTGACGCATGAACATATTTTATAGACGGTTTTCTATGCAGGCAAACCCAAAAAGTTTTGAAATGAGCATTGAAGTTGCTCTCCTGCCAACCTGTTCAGCCCTGTCCTTGTCTGCAAAGCCTGGAGCAGAGGGCCCCTCCCTCCCCTCTGAGAGGACAGCAGGGATGGGAAGGGATCCATCCCCCTGGAAGCTCCCAGCCATCCCAGGCTCTCCTGAAGGGAAGAGAAGCCTCAAGTCTGGCCCAGCAACCTGACCTGGCCCCAGGGCCAAGGGGAATTTCCCTTCCCAGTGCTTGGCAGAGCAGAGTCCCAACTCACAGGCAGGGAAAGCTTTGCTTAATAACTTTTAGACTTCCCTGGAAAAACGCCTTTTTCTGAGCTGGGGAGTGTTTTGGGGGTTTTTATAGGGCCAGAAGGTACAGGGATGAACTCATCCACCTCACTGGCCCTGTGGCTTGGGACGCGTTCGCTGAAGTCAGGCTCGGGAAAACAATCTGAAAACACCAGCCAAGAAACACAAAATGTCACCTTTTCCTCCTTTATGGACAATGCCAAACAGGGAAAAAAAAAAATAATTTTAATTTTAATACCTTTATTTTTTTTAATTGAAGTGGTAGAGGTAGGAAGGAAAAACATCTTATTCTGATAGGGACTAAACACAAATGTATAAAGCACTGGCCTGCCAAAGTGTGTTTCTACTGTTGGGACAAGACAGTGCATTTTCTCCAAAAAATAACTTGGTTCTGAACAATTTACTGCAGTTCCCTTCTGTGCTATCTAATTTATGGCTCAGCTACTTAGGGTGAATAGGTGGTGTTAATCTTCCGAAGGAGATTTCATCTGCTGATAGGACAGAACCTGACAAATTCCACCAGGCTGTTTGCATATTGGCAGGACTTGTAATTATTAACATTAATTCTCCAAGGAGCCGAATTCCTTATCACTGATGCTCTTCCTTTATGAGTCCCTCCCCACCAAAAATCTAAGATTTCAGCTTTCCAGAAACGAGCTCTGCCTTTATTGGGATTGCTCAAGCCGTGTCTTGGAAGCTCCTTCTTTGTTTTTCCTTCAATAATTTGCTAAAAGTACTACCATGTGTAACCCTAATGTAGCAAAATATTTTAGTATATACTTAAAATTAATCCTGCAAACCTAAGAAAGAAAAATGAGAATTTGCTAAATCAGCTCTTCCAAATGAAAAGGGGAAAAGAGAAAGTACCATATCCATAGCTGAAAAAAAAAAAACATTAATGTGATTTATTTGAAATGAGAAAGCGAGGACCTGGGTTAAGTTTTTTTCTTCTTCTACTTGACTTTTCTCAAATCGGGGCAAAGAACTGTTCTAATCTGATATTTTACATTTCTGTTCCTCTGGTTAAGTGATTATAAAGGAACCAGGTAAAATCTTACCCATAGTACTTTTCTTTCCTGTGGTGATTTAGTATTTTCATAATAGAATTTTTTTTACTTTCCTATCTACTTTTTATCCTTTAATATTGATTCATTTTAACCCTTTGTTGAGAGAAATATCAGGTGTTTCCTTATGACTGGGCAGACATCAACAGTGACAACACTTCCATTTAATAGATTGTGTTTCTTGTAAAATATTCACTATGATCAAAATTAGTTTTTTTTCTATTTAGAAATCCTACTGATTCCTGTGTCATTTTAGCCTTAATCGAAGCAACATTTCTGATGTGTGTTTTAATTTTAGGCACAGCCATCCTTCTCACATCAGTGGTGTTTCTTGAACAAGAAACTAATGTACAAAACAAGAAAAGAAAATGTTCATGTGAATATCCTTGAAAGACTGACACCTGGAAATAGAAATATGGATCTCCAGCCATATCTCTGGTCTCGTTATCTCCCTTTAGGTGTTTTTACCTGCGCTGAGACAGTTGTTTGCCGCAATGGAAACTTTGTGCTGACACACAGCAGCCCAGCTGGTGCAGTTGACTTGCTAATGGTGAGTTTTTTTCCTGAGGTAAAAAGAGAGCTCTTGTCCTTTTTATGCTAAACTGGTCTGAAATTCCCAGGTCAGAATACATGCTGAGCAACACTTCTTGCCATTTCTTACTCAAGCAGCTTTCTCTTAGTAAACGTCTTTTCCACCACGGCTACAGGTTACTTTTTATGGGGGGAATATGACCACTGGCTCCCCAAAAGGGAAAGGCTCGTTTCCATGTTGCTTTCCAGACCACTCCCTTCCCTGGGAATTAAGTGGCCTGCTTGCAACAGTAAAACAGCTCTGAGCTCATGTGAAAAAGCCATCTGAATCCTGGATGGGTTTCACAAAACTTTGGTTCATTGGGTAATAACCAGATTAAACAGGCCCTGACATAATAGATTCCATATTTCATAATCATCATCTGCATCTTGCCTAATTAGACAAGATGCGGTAAGGCTGAAAGGCATCAATATGTTGATTTAATAATTGCATGGGAGTTGCTGCCATTTTATTGACCAGATGCTGCACTGGACAACAGAGTTGTTTCTCTAGATCAGTTACTTTGAAATCACATATTCAACACACTCACTTTGCTTCATTCAGTGCAGGTATTTTTGTTACAAGGACATGAATTGAAAGGCTTCAAACTGGAAAAAAGTAGGTTTAGAATTTTTATATTGGGCAGGAATTGTTCCCTGTGAGGGTGAGGAGACCCTAGCACAGGGTGCCCAGAGCAGCTGTGGCTGCCCCTGGATCCCTGGCAGTGCCCAAGGCCAGGTTGGACACTGGGGCTGGGAGCAGCCTGGGACAGTGGAAGGTGTCCCTGCCGTGGCAGGGGTGGCACTGGATGGCTTTGAGGTCCTTTTCAACCCAAGTCACTCCACGATTCTGTTGTTCTATTACTTTATGGCGTTTCTACCACTAAATAATATGCATCCAGTCAAACTCAAACAAAAAAAATCCTTTTCCTTTTCTTCCTCCTGGTTTCTTTCTCCTTTCTTCCAGTGAAAAGGAGACAGGAGAAAATTACAAGGATTCCCACTAAAATGAAAGCTGAGGTTTTGCTTTTCAGTCAACCTTTTAATATTTATTCAGAGTAAACTTCACGCATTGGGTCTAACAAAAAAAAAAGAAGAAGGTAGGAATGGATGCACAGCGCCTTCTCCAAGTCCCCTGCTGAGAGCAAGAAGGAGATGCCTAGAATATGCTGAGGTGGAAGGAGCCCCAGAGATAATCAATTCCAACTCCTGGCCCTGCTCACACACCCCAACAATCCCATCCTGGGCACCCCTGGCAGGACCATCCCAACCTTTCCTGGAGCTGTGGCAGCCTCGGGGCCGTGCCCATGCCCTGGGGAGCCCGGGCAGTGCCAGCACCCTCTGGGGGAAAAATCTTGCCCTGATATCCCACCTAAACCTGCCCTGACACAGCTTCAGGCCATTCCCTCGGGTTCTGTCACTGTCCCAGAGAGCAAAGATCAGTGCCTGCCCCTCCTCTTCCCCTCACAAGGATGATGAAGAGCACAACGNCCCTCCCCTGAGACAGCTTCAGGCCATTCCCTCGGGTTCTGTCACTGTCCCAGAGAGCAAAGATCAGTGCCTGCCCCTCCTCTTCCCCTCACAAGGATGATGAAGAGCACAACGAGGTCTCCCCTCAGCCTCCTCCAGGATGAACAGACCCCTCATCCACCCCTCCCAAGGCTTCCCCTCCAGGCCCTGCACCATCCTCATTCCTCATGGTAGGACACGGAATAGATTNGGAGACAGGAGAAAATTACAAGGATTCCCACTAAAATGAAAGCTGAGGTTTTGCTTTTCAGTCAACCTTTTAATATTTATTCAGAGTAAACTTCAGGCATTGGGTCTAACAAAGAAAAAAAAAAAAGAAGGTAGGAATGGATGCACAGCGCCTTCTCCAAGTCCCCTGCTGAGAGCAAGAAGGAGATGCCTAGAATATGCTGAGGTGGAAGGAGCGCCAGAGCTAATCAATTCCAACTCCTGGCCCTGCTCACACACCCCAACAATC
>WBMY01011668.1:245248-278758 GCA_013397315.1 Donacobius atricapilla
AATCTTGCCCTGATATCCCACCTAAACCTGCCCTGACACAGCTTCAGGCCATTCCCTCGGGTTCTGTCACTGTCCCAGAGAGCAAAGATCAGTGCCTGCCCCTCCTCTTCCCCTCACAAGGATGATGAAGAGCACAACGAGGTCTCCCCTCAGCCTCCTCCAGGATGAACAGACCCCTCGTCCCCCCCTCCCAAGGCTTCCACCCCAGGCCCTGCACCATCCTCATTCCTCACGGTAGGACACGGAATAGATTGACTCCATGTAGCTGTCAGAAGGGAAAGAAGCTTTATTTACAATTCCAGCAGTTTCTTTTAGAACACGCTGTGTAAAAAGGTCTGTTATTGCTCCATGGCACTGACACTGCTCTGCATTGGGTCAGGAATAGGAAACAACCCCTGGGACAGTTGTTCTGGCAAAGGGAACACTGTTTGCTGAGCCTGTGCTGAGAAACGGAGAGAGATGTTTTGGAAAGAGAAACTGTTGGCAGCTTTCCCTTGGGAAAGGAGTCAGCAATGGTTAGTGAGCTGAAATTCAGGCTCAGAAATGTCGAGCCCACACTGGGCAGCTCCCAGACCAGAGCAAGGAGTGCTGTTTCCATGCCCTGCCTCGCTCTGTGGACTGACTGACTGGGGTCCAAAGAATCTGAGGATATTAAAGCTCTTTCCAAGAAAAGGTGGGTGAGATGTCGGGTGAGAATTGGCAGGGATTTCGGTGTGCAAAGCTCCTGGTTAGGGCTAGACCACAGTTCCTGCCCTCTTTACCTCCCTAGCAGGGGAGTGCCAGAGCGTACCAGGCACAAAAATACATTTCAGGTCTAGAAACAAAAATAGGAGGAGTGTAGATGTTATATTGGCATAAATGTTTTAATATGGGCAGTTGCTAAGGAGTAACCAATTCCTTCCCCAAAGTGACAACCTCTGAAATATGATTGATTCATTTTATAAATTCTGTTTATCCTAGCACCCAGTGGCTTTTCTGTTTTTCAGAGTAAACTGAAGTGTTTTGCCTAATCTTTTAAATGTTCTTGTAGAAAAACAACCCAAAAAGGCAATTTTTGCCAGAGTTAGTGCTCTTCTCCTGTGACTGAAACGCTGGAGAAAATTACAATTCCCTAAATACTATCCTCAAAGTGGCTGTGATTCTTGAGATTAAGCTACTGGTTATCCACTGTGGAGTCTTATCCCCTTTTAGGTCACACCTTCAAACCCATCAGCCTTTGAATCATGTTTTATGCTGCCATTTCATGATTTCTCACCCTTGCAGAGGAAAAACTGGTACAAACAAATTCCCCTTGGATGGTTACACCACAGAAAACGCCAGCTTAACTTGTACTAGCTGCGACCACATAAGTTTTTTCAGGCTTATTAAAGAGGACTGGAGACCAACTGGGATTAGCCACACGCCTTTGAGGAAGTTTTGGGAGTTGGTGTTGAAGTTCTTTTTGCAGGCTAGTGGAGAAAAAAATCCCCTGCATTCCTCTGCCTTGTGGTGTATTTGATCTGTGGGCAAAACAAGGAGTCTAATTTAGTTTTACAGTGTGCTGTGATATTTTTATGAAGGGTGTGATGCGTGCACTATTTGAGGTTATTTCCCTGCTCCTTGGACCATCAGCCTAACACCTTTCACGGGCATTAAATCCTCATTTAAAATGTGGAGAGCCAAGGTTTAGAGGATAAGGTCCAGATATCAAACTCCTCTCAGACGGGAACTGAGAGGAGGCAGGGCTGATCAGCTCTCTTACCAACATAACTGTGTCCCTCTCCCTTACCTTACATCATACAAAACATTAAGAAAAGAACAGGTTTGGAATTTTTTTCCTGAGAATCTCATTTTTCAGCTAAGCCCTAACATAAACAAGGTGAAATGCTGCCCAAAAAATGCTTCTATTTCTTTTTTTCTGACTGAGTTCTGTTCTGCTCAGCCACCATGAACCACATTAGTGTAGGAGGAGAGTGATGAAAAGCCTTCTATAGAAAAACCAAGTTGACAGCAGCAGTCAAAATCCATTTCTGTAGGAACTCTCTACCTGCAATTTGTACCTCCTTTCCTCCTCTCTAGGTATCAGAGACATGGATCAAGTGTCCTGGGACTGTTTTTTTAGTGGTCAGTAGTATCATTTCTTTCTAAAATCATGTTCTTCTGTTTCAACCCTGGAGAAACAAACAAAAAAAAAAAAAAAAAAAAAAAAAAAAAAAAAAAAAGAGTCCACAAATATATATATTTTTTTAAATGGCACATTCTGCTTCATAGACTCCAAAATTTTTCACACTCTTCTTTCCTTGAAACGCTTCAAGTGATAGAAAAATGGACCAAGTCCTCCAACATTTACCCTACCATCAGGCTTGAAGAAGTAGGCATTATACATCCTTGAATGAGATGTAAAAAGATAAAGCAGTTGTATGTGCTCCTCACTGACCGTGTTTGAAAACTGGATGTCAAAATCAGCGGGCAAACTTACTGAGATGTATATTTCTGGGGGAGAATTTCAATAAAACCAGCTCACCACGTATTGAAAACATCTCTGCACAGGCCATTGGTATCAGTGCTGGTGCCTTTGCACTCACAGCAAAGAGGTTCTTCAGCACACAGGCTCATAACATCCCCAGAAATAGTTCCACCCCTAAATTAGTGCGTTAGGAACTGAGCCTGCTCAGAGCAGGAATGTTTTACCAGCTCCGTTTGTGACACAGGATCTGCACAGATTCTGCTGGATGCAGGGGGAAAAAAAGGCAAAATGAAAAACACAAAGACTATTTGTGAACAACAGACAAAGAGAACAAATCATGAAAGAATCAATAGAAATAGTCAGGGAATACTGGATAGCTGATCAAAATATAAATCAAAAAACTAAAGAGAAAAACAAAGCTCAAAGACATGATAGTAGACCAGGAATGCACTTCTTTATTGCTGAATATCTTGGAATAAATTGATTACTATTGAAGTTGTAACTGTGAAAATTGTTACTCTTTAGGCGATAGAAATTATAGTTTCTTCATATTCTATTATATATAGATATATATATATAAATGTTTGTTTGTATGAAAATGAACAAAGACCTACTTAATGTTAGAAAATTTCAGATTTGTACACTTTGTATGTATTCCTAAACATTTCAGGACAAAGTGCTAAAACATGTGAAGTTGGAACAAAATCCACAGTGCTTGCTTACGTTGCAAAAGGTGATTATTTCATTGTTTTCACACTCTGAAAAATGAAAACATATTATCCTGCAAATGAGCCCCATACCTCTGTTCAGGACAATTTATACATATTGCCACAGGCGCACACTCTCCTATTAATTCATGGGGTGGATTTTCCATTTCACAAATATTTTTGTTCTGAATTTTCTTGGTATTTACCATTGAAATAGGGTTTTACTTAATAAGAGTGCAAACTCCTTGATTCTTCCTAAAAAAAAAAAAAAAAGGAATTTTGACAAGAGTCAGAGAAGCCCTGACTGCTGTTAGGCACAAGGACCTAAAAGATGGAGAGGGATGGAAACAGATCCTTGCTCATCCTCCCCTGGCCTCTCCTGCCTTCCCAATTGCCCTTATGGAAGAGGAATTAGGCTGTGGAACTCAAAGGAGCAAGATAAAGATTTTATTTGATGTTTATCAAAAAGATTGCAACTGTGGTTGCTTCACGTGATTGTAAATACAGAAGGAGAAAAAAAAATTAGGCCATGCACCAAACAAATGTTTACAGGGGTTCTTGTCCTTGGAATGATACTTGAGGACAGGTTGTTGTAGTACAAACGCCAGTTTAATGCAGAGATTGCTCCAATTCACATCAGGTGCCCAGTCCCTTCCTCCTAAAGATCAGGTCACATCCTCCTGCAGAGCTGTAGTACTGGGGAGGATTTTCATGGATTTTTTCAGGCCCAATGATCCATTTTTGCAGTTGGAAACAAGGCAAAAAGCCTCATCTCTCAACAGCAACCTCTCACAAGCCTTTCAACAGGGATTTTGGGAACATGTAACTATCTATAGGCCACAGTTCACGAACTGTTTCTTCAGCTTTAAAATACTCCAAATCTACCTGGGGTGTTTTTTGTCACCTGTATCTCAGATTTGGGGTGCAAAAAAAGAGCTGTCATCAGAATTTCAGGGAGCTCCTTAAAGCACTGTTTGAACAGCCTGGGCAACATCAGCTGCTGCTTTGAACTCGCCCTCGTGGGCTACATTTTCTTCCTTCCTCAAACCAGTGTATAAGAATATATAAAGCCCTACTTAATATCTGGCATCTCTTGTTCTGCTCCTGCTCCCCCTCCTCTTCCCACAGCTCCTGTTGTTTGAGCAGGATATATAAAGATACCTTTGTTACCCTTTCTGGAAAAGGAACAGCTTCTTCAGTCTTACTGTTCTTTGATAATTTAGCCACTTTGAGTTTTTATTTGGTCCTTGCAAAGGAGGCCACGGCCTTGGCAGCAGAACTGGAGATTATCCACAGAGGTATTTCAGGCTTCCTGATCCAGGCCAGTAGGTCAGAGCTCACAGGTCTCTCTCTCTCAAAAAAAAAAGGGGAAAAAAAAGTTAGGACACTTGTTCTATACTGAAGAAAACACTGATGTCTGTCTAGGAAACAAACGTGGTTTATGATTTTGTTGCTTGTGCAGCTGATAGAGGCTGAAGTGCCTCGGCTGTGATTTCGGATCTGACTATGGGTGTACCCTGGAGATTCCAGTTCTGTGTTGGAGCCTTTGGACCACTTCAGCATCCAGCGCCTGCTATACCTGTGCAGCCACTCCTCTTATTGCTACAGACTGATGGCTAAAATGCCAGAGCTCAATTAATAAAGCAACTCCTTCCGTGAAACACTTAAGGAGGTGCTCACGTTTCTAAACACAGGTTTTCCCACTCAGCAGTAAAGCCTGGCCCTTGTGTACTTTCAAGACATTTACTGTTCCAATTGTGGCCAGCTTTAACATAAACAAAAATCATCCTGGAGGGAGCCTTTCCAGAGGCCGAAGATGGGTTATTTGAAAGGCTGAGGCCTCTTTGCGTTGTATCAGAAAGCAATCTGAGTAATTCCAGTGTTTTATCCCTACATGCCTACTTTTCCATTCCACTGGCAAATGGATTTCATATTTCATTTCACACGCACCCCATCTGGACAACAATAATTTGTGTACCTTTTAGCTGACTTTCTGGGGCGAACTGGTTTAACTTTTCCTCAGGAAAAGGCATCATAAAACGAGGTGTTGGTATGCCGTGGCCAAGTGTTTTTCCTCAGAGCGAGCTAGAGCTGTTCCTGCTGGCACCAGGGTCTGATAAGAACAGAGTTAAGATTCATTTCAGATGTAACCCAGGGAAATTTGTTTCCCTCCACAGAATTTGTCCTGCTCAGCACTGAGCACTGGGAGGTTTTTCCAGGACTTGAAATAAGCCAGTGGGGTTGTTGGCTCGATTATTTATCTAATACACCAAAAGAAATGTTTTGCTCTTCTGTTAAAGTGCCGCATTCTTTGTTTTCTTGATTGCTGCTATTGAATAATTAGGCTTTTCTAAATTCTGTGCTTGTCTTGTGACAAATATTGACTGCAAATTTTGGTATTTCTGATTAGCAGAAAAGCCTTTGCAGTTAGGTAGAAATACAAGTGGAAATAGCAAAGGCTTGGCTTTCCAAGCAACAGATGTTTGCAGTGTTAGACTTTTCTCTTTCCTGTCAAAATGCTGAAATTTGTAATCATTGAAAAGAATTTGCAGATTCATGCCTCAGAAGAGCAAATTTCTTGCATGAACAAAGTGTTTTTTCTCTTCTTAAAAAAAAAAAAAAAATAAAAAGAGGACTCGAACTTTTCTTCCACTTCCTTTGTTGGCTTTTTTTCTGTTCATCAGATATATTTCCATAGCATGATGCAGAATCTAAATTTCAGGGATTCTTTCCAGCCTTAGATAATAAACATTTTGCAAAATACCCTGAGGGTTTGCTGGTTCCCTGAGCACCTTATACCTCCATATGTGAAATGAGTGGTCTCCTGTTACCCTTACTCATATCTTTGATTAAAAAACCCAACTACCTGTAAATGGATTAAAGGCAGCACAGGGATAACCTTGTTTGTTAAGTCAATAAAAGCCTAAATTGAAAGGATTGTAAATCTATGAAATATTTACTGACATGTTAACGTTTTCCCTGCTATTTCCAAGCACACTTGGAGCATTTCCTGTCGTGTTAATTAAATGTTTCTCATTCTATTTCTGGCATTTAGGCCAGGTGGCTGCTCAATCAATCAAAACACGAGGCTGGAAGGGGGAAGCTACAGGGGAAGGATTTGCCCACCTCACTGCAGCTCACAGGTACAGACAAAATTGTCCTGAAATGAGACATTGCCATTCATTTCTGGGACAAATAATCAGGGATCCATTACCTTTAAAGGACTCTACCACCTTAGTGAGACTCTTGTCCCATTGATCTTTAAATAGGAACATTTTTGGAGAATTATTTTCTGACTCTGGTTTAAATTTGAACCCATTTTTATTGCCATTACCTAAAATCCTTCCTTTATTTTTTCCTGTTTTTTTTTCTCTCCTTTCCCCCACCCCAAGCAGTAGTTAGTTTTGTTTTGTTGTCCTTAGGAAGAAAAGCAGTTTTCTTTTCTCCTCTGTTGCATTTTATTTGAAAATGTGGTTTCCAGGGCCAGCAGCCAACTCAGCAGTTGCCTCTTAGAATAGAGATTTGACTGGAATTTATGGAAGAAATATAGGTGTGAGGCCTGTGAGCAAGGGAGTGGGTTTATAACAGCCCCCTTTGTCCTGCCTGCCATGGAAGCTGGGCACACAAACACGTGAGGCTGCTGAGACGGGAGAGAAACTGGGTGTATTTAAGCAAAGAGAAAAACAGAGCAAAAGAAAAGGGACCTGTGGATGTAACTTTTAAATGTGCAGACAGAGCAGCTTCATTAAGGTCTCCGAATCTTTTAATGCCTCTGTTTTGGAGCTGGCTGGGCAGGAGCCTTCTTTGTACCAGGGATTGTGAGAATTGCACCTTGCTCTGCAGACAGAAGGGCCCAGATACCCCTTTTTACTTTAGAAATGAAAAACCCTCCCATAGAGTGGGGAAAAAAAAAAAAAGTGTGGTATTTTTAATTCAACTTTGTTATTCGTGCCTGCATTGGAGAGGTGTAAAGGTTCGTCCAGCTGTACTAAACACTTGTCCCTAAAATCTCTTAAAATGCAGTTGCTCTTTACTTTGGTTGCACTTACAAATGTGCTAAAATTGTGGCAGCACAAGGATATGGATGGGCACAATCCGCCTCCTCTGTTTTGAAAGATGTCAGAGCTTGAGAGCGCTTTCAGAAAGATCCTGACAGATCTCTGAGGCTGCCTCAGAGCCCGGACACAGCAGCTGTGGGATGAGACAGTTGTCACTTCCTCCTTCTCCCTACCCACCTTTTGGGGTTGAATAGAGCTCAAAACGGGAGAATTCGGCCAGACCTGACAGCATCCTGCTTTAGTGACTGCACAGTGTCCTTCAGATTCAGACAATGCCCTTAAAATTCAGTGATATTGGAGTTCACAGCGTGGGATCGCAGACTGCCCTGTGTGGTGACAAATGTACCCCTGCATGACCAAACCTGACTGCTGGTTATTCTTCCTGAGACATTCTTCTAAGGCTTGTCCGCTGTTCTCTTTTATCTATACTTTGACTTTTTTTTTTTTATTATTTTCTCTTCCTAAAGAATTGTGTGTTCTCATATATTAAAGAGGAAAAAGCTGCTTTGAAATTCAACTCAGCCCAGGCTCTGGCTGTTCATCTTCATATACTTAATGCAGGTTAATGTGAATCCCGTTAATTTGGTCTGCTCAATGTACCCAGTGCCCTCGAGCCTTGTCAAAGCCGCAGATCTCAGTCTCCTTCACATCAACACTGGAGCATGACTTAACTTATAAATTCATTAAGTCAGGAATACAGCTCCTGACAAGTGCTAAATGCATCTCACATCTAACAGCATTTGTCAAAAGTCTTCTCTCATTAAGCTCAATTAGGGTTTTACAAGAAGTTCCCTTGGAGATGCTGGCTGTTTTCATCTTGCAGCAGCAGTAAAGAGTATAATAGTCTCTTAATTGATCCCTGAGGAACTGCAAATGTGCAGAATTGCTGCTTTGTCGACTGGGTTCTCCCAGGGACGGGAGCTCTTGGGAAAGTTTAAGGCTGTGTGATGAACATACCGTTTGTTTCTGAGCTTCTGTTCCATTGGGCTCCTCCTGAAGAGCGCTGGGAGTTTTGCTCCGTGCTGGTACCAGGAATCAGGGAATCACAGAAGCGTTCAGGCTGAAAGGGATTGGAGACCACGCAGTTCCAACCCTCGTGCCATGGGCAGGGTCACTTTTCTCTGAACTAGGTTGCTTAAAGCCACGTCCAACCTGGCCCTAAGCCCTTCAAGGGATGGGGCAGCCACAACTCCTCTGAGCAACCCGTGCCAGGACCTCATCACCCTCACAGGGAAGAATTTTTTCCTAGTATCCGATCTAAACCTACTCCCTGTCAGTTTGAAGCAATTCCTGGCTTGTCCTGTCACTCCAGACCCTTGTAAAGAGTCTCTCCCCATCTTTCTTGCAGGTTTCCTTCAGGTGCTGGGAGGCCACAAGGAGGTCACCCCAAAGCTTCTCCTCTCCAGGCTGAACAATCCCAATTCTCTCGGTCTTTCTCTCTAACCAACTTGGTGAACTCGTTTTCCTCCAGAAACTCCCACAAGGACCCTGAAGGTTGAGACAGAAGGAGCAGGAAGAAGGCGGAGAACAACCTGTGGCACTGACCCTATTTCCACTTCCCTCCTTGAACGGAACAAGTTTTTCCTCTGGCCCAGGCTCTCCTTTTTGTTTGAGCAGTTGCTGCTTGTTATCCTCTCTGCTGCCTACAGTGGGTGCTCTGTGGAGCTCAAAGCGTTTTTATTTCAGAATTGTTTGATAGTCCCTCTTTGGAACCCATTAGGAACTATTCACACCGTGTTAAAACTCGGGAGACATTAAATTTCACCTAATGCTTCCTGAAAAGCTCTGGCATCTGGCCTGTGTTTCAAGAAAGAGTTAAGCAGGGAATACACATGGCAAAAGAGCATACATAAAGCTGTCCCCACCTCTCCCTTTGCAATAACAAAACACAGACCTCTTTAAGGGGAAACCCAAGAAAGTCATTCAAAAACAGCTCTTTCATAACTTATCAGTACCTTACGTATTATATTGTACAGGTGTCACTGTGTAATCCCCCACTCTCTCAACAATTTTTATACCAAATTGAGGATGTAAAAGGTCCATCTGGATTTCCTCTGGCTTTTCCTCCCAACGTTATTCAGTCTCTGTTTCTTCAATCTTTGCTAAGCTGGTGGAACGTGCCCTAAAATGTCACTTACAGCCCTTTCATAGTCTACACTGAAAAAAATTAATGGAATAGAGTTTGCAATTCAAATCCTGCCACCGACAGACATTTGCTGAGGCAAAGTCAGGAGGTTCAATTTAGAAGCTGTAAACTGTTACAGGGCTATAAATTCCTATTCCATTAATGTTATGCCACACTTAAATGGGGGAATAAAAGAGCCAGCCCTCAGCTTTTCGGAGCTTATGAAATCAGGTGTGATCGTGGTGCTTATACAGCTGCTCCTCCTACCTGTGCCACTCCAGGTGAAAATCCAGCTCCTTGGCCTTTTAATTGAACTGTGGATTCCTGAGTGAGAGGCACTACATTTATTTTCACATATTAGTGCCTCTATGGACACTGGCACAATTGTAATTCAATAGAGATTTATTAATAATTACTGACTTACAGATTATTTCACTTTCTGAATTATGTTCTCTGAGACATCATGATTTTTCTTTCCTAAGGCGAAGAGAAGAGAAGAGAAGAGAAGAGAAGAGAAGAGAAGAGAAGAGAAGAGAAGAGAAGAGAAGAGAAGAGAAGAGAAGAGAAGAGAAGAGAAGAGAAGAGAAGAGAAGAGAAGAGAAGGCAACTAAAACCCACAATTCACCAGTCCCTGATGAAGTTCAGCAACACCCCAAGAGGCACCAGGTACTGTAGATTTTGTGTTAGCAGCAAGCTCCAAAAATCCTACTTTTGCTGTTTGTCTCCCATTCCTCTTTATGGCCCTACACTTAATACTGAGTTTGAAACCAGGGTAAAATATTAAGAACTTTAGAAGGTTCTCCTTCCATTTCTCATTTCCTTCTCTCTCACCCCCACCACCATCACTGTCATCACAACCAACATCTTTTTCCATCCAATAAAAAAAGGAGAGTGCTGGGAATAAAATGCTACAGATGTTTCCACACTGTAGTCTTGATACATTTCATGTATTTCATATAAATCCTTGAACTCTAGATTATTTTGTATCTTGTCATGTTTAGCCCCACTGCAGCGCCTTCCAGAGCAAATTCTCAGTGTATTAATTAGAACGTGTGCTCTGATTTTCTTTCCATCGCAATTTCTTGTGATTAGAAAATAGGATCAGACAATATAATCCGATTAGTTCCCTGCTCCTGCTGATTAACTGTGGTGTTTCCCTGGACTTCGCAGTGTCTGAGCAGGCCCCTTGCTCCTGGAGAGGATAGACTGTCACGAGAGAGATTGTCTTACCACTCGCTGAAATTTAACCTGTATGAATAATGGACTCCCATGAGAAACCATGAAAATCAGTCTCCATGGTAGGATAATGCCAAAACCAGGCTTGAGTTTCAAAGTCACCAATGAATCAAGAAGGGTGAGAAATTATGTCTGAGGAACCATTTCCTTCAAGCCTTGCTCTCGCACAGCAGCAAGGTTTCTTGCAGTATCTCTGTGAATTTTACTTCCTTCATGAAATTAATCAAGGATTTTCATAGAAGCATTTGTCATGCATTTAAAGGTTTGGAGTTTTGAGGGGTTCTTTCCACTGCAACTTCTAGTGTGAAGAAAAAACAGGGAGAATAAATTTTCCTGAAAACTTTCCACATCGTTACATTTATTAAAACTTTGGTGTACAAATTTAACTGAAGTCAAACAATATTTTTCTGAAACAGCTGTGCTCATGGATTCAGTTCCAAACTAACAGAAAGGAAAATACTTTAACACATTTTGTGAGCACCTCTAGCTTTGCACACCCTTCAGAAACTCACACTGGCTCAAATTAAGCACTGATGTGTTATCTAAGCCTTAAATGATGTGTTTCTTTTCCAAAGATGTTTCGAGAATTCAGAATTATTGCTAAAGTAATAGAAGTTATTTTGGGCAACAGCTGCTGCTGTTGATAAGAAGTCTTCGTATGAGGGCAGTGTATATGTTGAGGCTGGGTGTTTTCTCTTTTCAGTTTTGACTTCTTATCCAGCTTCTTTAATGGTAAGGCCTTGTCCACTTGGAATCCCAGAAAAGCACATTTTTGTCCAGGCTTCTTTTCTCTGTTGAGCAGCAAAGAACAGCTGGTAGGGAATTCTAACCCAGAGTGAAAGTGGCTCAGACTTGCTCCCCCCCTCGCCCCCCTTATTCCTCCCAAGAAGAATTACTTTGCTTTGAAAGCACACTGATTATTCTGGAATAAAGTAATATTCCAGATATAATGTTCCCAGAGGATGGGGGTGTGCAGAAGCTACTGCTGAAGGATACTGCTACAGTTAGCACAGTTAGTTTCTCTATTCAATTTCACTTGCTCTGAAAACAAATCCTTTCCACTTCAGTTTTAAAGAATCAAATGATTATTAGCAGGTGAAGAGAGGGAAAATGGAGGTACTTCATTTTAACAAGAAACCAGGCAGTTTTTTGAGCTACATCTCAGAAAAGTGGGAGACAGGAGTTTGCCTCAGTCATCAGCTTGAAAGGTATTTTTCGTTTCCCAAGAAGAATGGGTCTAATTAACCTCTGATTATTTTGAAATATGTGAGGTTTTACATACAGAAGCCATGGGACACGGCATTAACAGCTCTGTAGGTCAGAGTCACTTTCAAAGTCCGAGTGGGACTTGGAGGCGTTGCCTGCTGGATTATTGAAGGATTTTTGTGCCATGTCAGCAGCGGGAGGTTTGGAGATGCCAGCACCACAGGATGGTGCTGATGGCCGGCTGGGACAGAGGTCAGGCAGGAGGACTTCCCTGCAGACAGGCATGCAAACTATGCCTACACAAGGAGAGATCAGCCAGGGGCTTTTAATGCCTCTGAGACCTTGACTACACCAGCAGTGAGGAGAAATTGCCAGGCCCACCTTGCAAGCAGAGCAGTAACCCATCATTTGATGAGTCTGAAAGGTCCTGAGCATTTCCTCCGTCTCAAGTAAGAAGCAGCAAGATATTAAAAAGCCTCTCAGCTCCCGGAGTCAGGAGACTGCTTCATTCCATGCATTTGGGGGTGGGTTTTGAGCACACTGCTCTGATTCCACTGATCTCCATACATTTGCTTCTTCCCGTTCTCCCCAGCCCCCCATAAATTGGATTAAAGGCTTGTATGATTGATACATGCAGTGGGTTGAATTCATCAGGCAAAAGATTGGGGTCAGAAGGAATTTCCATTAAAAGCGAAGTGGAAATGATCTGGGGAGGCCTGGAGGAGGAGCTGAGGGGGAAGCAAGAGGGGGCTGAACAAGGAAATATTTCTCTGGAGCATTTGGAATGGATCACTCTCGTATTCAAATTAAAAGCAAAGCAATCTGACATTGCAATTTGGGTGACTTTATTCCAATAGAGTTTCTGAGGAAGTCCAGAATTCTTTTTTAAGACTTGAAATACAGCATGGAGATGCCATAATTTCAGGTCTGATTTTGCTGAGGAAAAGAAAATGTCAGGATATGGAAATGTGCATGGGGAAATTAAGACAGAAGGCACCTCTGTTTCATCTATTTCAATGGGAATTAGAAAGCTCTAACCACTCCTTTTAATGGAAGGTAAAGGGAGAAATAATTAGGTTTTAATTTTAGACCACTGCTTGCATAGTTTTGGGGTATTTGTTTCACACCAAATATCCCTGTAGCCAGGTAAGCCTTAAATAAAGACACAACCTTTAATTGCTTTAATCATGTCCCATTTGTTCGAAAGAGTGATGAAAGACATAACACTATGAAGTACTTACTTGACACAATTCATTCCAAATCATAATCACAAAAGATTGATAACACTTTTGTGGTTTTTTTTTTCTCTTGCATTTTCCACAGTCACTGGGGAATTTCCACCAGGATGCTTCCTGGACACTCCAGGGACCAGTTTGGCTGGAATTTCTGGTGTATTTTGCTCAGCACATGGTGAGTGCTTCATATAATTGACCTTTTGCATCTGTAGCCTGTGGAGGCAGGGGTTAGAAACAAGCTAATACTTGTTTGATATTATTCCTTGTGTTATCTCCATCTGGTGCACAGCTTAAAAAGTACCTAAAATTATTCCGTTACCACCTGGCATTTTCTGGCAGAGCAAAATGTTGGATTTGGCCAATAGATCTCCAAAGTGAGAGTTTAAACACATCTTGAGGTTCGGCTAATGCTGCACCATCTGAAACGTCTTTGATACTGTGTATGCACCTCAAGTGGAAAACCTGGGATGGAGGGAAGAAAAGATGTAAAAGCAAAAAATAGATTTGGAACTCTAAAGATCTTACTGGTTTTAATTTATCTGCAGAAGGAATTTAAGTAAACAGAAACATGGTAAAAGTAGAAATTGAAAGAGATGCAGCACACTAAAACCAAGCAGTATCAAAGATTGGCTGTTTTATCTCAAAAATGCAATAAATTGGGGGCTGATGAAACCAAAGAGCTCAGTTTGCAGATGAGATTAAGCAGGCAGGACAAATTTATTACTTTTGGATTAAAAGCAATCACGCAGCGTTTGTAATCAACAGAAGAAAAAGCAAATGTGATGCTCGTGATCAGGGAGAAGCTGAATTTGTTGCTTCATGTGTTTATGCACCCTCAGTGTCACCAGTCGCTCTTGACACCCAGGTATCAGGTCAGAGATGTTGTTTTTTTCCAGTATTTCTACCCACACATAAAGACACTTCTGTTTTCTATATGTTTTTAAATGAACAAGTCCCTTCTGGCCAAGTTAGCATCGAGGAGAAGACGTGCAGTGCTTTATTTTGAAGCCTGATAGGAGGCCAGTTTGGGGACATGACTGCAGCAAATTCTGCTGTGAACTCAGAGACCTCAGCTGTGGAATGAATCCATGGCATTCCTTGGCCCCCTCCTCAGCACAGGGGAAGGGTGGGGCTCTGCTTGCAGCATCCCTGGCAAAAAAAAAAAAAAAAAAATCTATATAAAAGAACAAACCTCTTGGAGCAGCTTCCTTTTTGGCTCAGGGGAGAAGGCCTCAGCAGTGCCAGCCTGCAGAGAGGAGCAGCAGAGCTCAGCAAAACGCAGAAGTTCAGTAATCAAGGTTGGAAAATGGGGTGATGATGGCACAGGAAGAGGTCATGCCACACACCTTACAGACACGGTAGTGATTGGTGGGGGGAGGTTTTCAAGGAGACTCAAAGTCCCACGCTTTAGCTGAAAATTAATACATCTGATGTTTTTTACGGCCCTTGCTTGGCTTCTGTTAGTGTAATAAATAGAAATCAATGTTGAATTTAAGGAAGGAAGTTGTTTGTTTTGCTTATTTAGCTCAAAAGTGAATGAGCTGAAGTTTATGTTAATATTGTACCGTGGTTAACATTTCTCCAGTGAGGGGCCAGCAGACATAAACAAATGAGTTCTGCCCAAAATTAAGTTCAGCAGGTAACTATTAGAGAGTTCAGATTTTCCTATAGAGTTGCAACTTCTGTTATGGAAATTGAGAACATAAATGCATAACTTCTGTGGAATTTGTGAATCTGATTTAAATCTGTGTGATTTATTAAGAGCTGGAAATTGAAACTTTTCTGCTGAGTGGCTTATTTTGATTGGTGGTGTGAAATTCCTTCCCGTGGCTTAGAAACTATTTGAAAAATGTAAGGTAGAAAAAGAATAGCTTGAGCTTGACTAGAAGCAGCCCATTGAACTGTGATTCTGTAGTGATAGAATTAGATTACACATCAGAAGCACTAAATTAATTACCTTCTAAAATTGGTTTCATGTAATGTCTTGTTACTGTCTAGAGCTCTGTGACCAGATCAGCGAGGGGAAATCCTTGTTTGAAATGGTTTTACTGAGGTGAATTGCTGATAACTTGGAGAAAACATTCCGGTTTTCTCGGGAATCCTCTCATGTGGAATACACAGGCAACTTTTTAGTTCAACGTCTTTAATAAACTGTGTAAAAATAATACTGCTGGGAGAGAATTTGGGCTACTGTAATGGGAGATTTGAAGAAAAACTGAACTCCAGTACTTGGGTAGGAACCAGTCCTGTTACCCAAGCGACAAGATGTGCTTGTGGACTGAATTAATTGCTGTGAGTCTGCAGTGGGCCAGGTAGTCAGGAAGGCCAAAGGAATGCTGGCTGGGATCAGGAATGGCGCGGCAGCAGGAGCAGGGCACTGATTGTCCCCTGTGCTGGGCACAAATCCTGTGTCCTTGCTCCAGGAGAGCCTTGGAGGGGCTGGAGCGTGTCCAGGGCAGGGAAGGGAGGTGGGGAAGGGTTTGGAGCACCAGGAGGGGCTGAGGGAGCTGGGAAGGGGCTCAGCCTGGAGAAAAGGAGGCTCAGGGGGGACCTTGTGGCTCTGCACAACTCCCTGCCAGGAGGGGACAGCCGGGGGGGATTTGGGCTCTGCTCCCAGGGAACAGGGATGGAGAGGGAACGGGCTCAGGCTGGGCCAGGGGAAGTTTAGAGCAGAGATTAGGACAAAATTCCTCACAGAAAGGCTTGTCAAGCACTGGAAGGAGCTGTCCAGGGAATCGCCATCCCTGGAAGTGTTTAAAAGCTTGTAGATGTGGTGCTGAGGGACATGGGTTAGTGGTGGAGTTGGCAGTGTCGGGTTAATGGTTGGACTCGATGACCTTAGCGGTGTTTTCTGAACTTTGTGACCCTTCTGGAGGTTCTGGAGACCAGTTTGTTTTTACGTGCTGCAAGAACTGTGGGAGATGTGCTGCTGTAAGGACGCTGGCAAGGCTCAGACACCTCAGTTTGCTTGGAGAGAGAGCCCAGTCCGGGTCCAAGGATTTAACAGAATCCGGGGGCAGGAGGGGAGTGGATGGAAAGGACTGAAATCCATGGATTTCAGAGGAAAGCTGAGGAGAAACCACTTCAGTCTTTAACATTTAGCCAGGTTATGATCTAAGCTGGTGAAATCCTCAACTGCTCACAGCTCTCTACATAAGAGATTTCAGGAAGGGGGCCTGAATTCCCCACCCAGCATGACGAGGGAAATGGGAGGGCAGCATTGGGAATTGAACCCAGATTTCCTGAACTTCCCCTCAGCCAGAGGACTGGACCTCCTGCTCCAGAGAGAAAATATTACCTGAAAATAAATGCTCCCCGGAAATAAATCCAGAATTTATGTAATTTAGTATTATATCGAGAATACATTGAACATTCACTGAATCACAATTTACTTTTATTGTAATGGACGCTTTTGCAGTATTTTCTACCAACACAACACATCTTTAACCCTGCAGTGATCTGGTTTCTGGCCATAATGAGGGTCAGAGTTAATGAGGGGCAACATGGCCTGAAATTCTCCCATAAGCAGCAACTCTCAAACTTCTTGAAGAGTTACATTCAAGCAAGCTAAAAAATACAGTGAGCAAACAAGAGAAACATTTTGAAAGATAAAATATTTCAAATACTAGCAGATGAAGCACTTACTGTGAGAAAAGAAAAAGCCTTAGGAGTAAAATAATAAAAAAAATGGAGCTTGTTATACCATAATTATATTATTGCCTCAGAACAATCAATCTATTTTCTTTCTGAGAATATTTCCAAGCAGTTGTTTTTGAGCAATTTTCCTCATATGAATAATCAGTCTTTTGAAGCATGACTCCAGTGTAAGGTCAAAGTTGTTTTTTATATTCTCCAAGCAGCTGAATTGCTTTCTGCTTATGTAATACAGATGTCAAGCTGCTTGAAATACTTGTGCACTTGGGTGACTTGTAAGAAAAAGAAGCAAAAACTTTCGAAGTACTTGATTTTGTGAATTTGAAAATCCGTTTCTCATTTTAAATGGATTTTTCTATCTCATGTTTGTGGAAATTCTTCCCACCTTACCAACAAAATACAGTAATGGCTCAGTTTTCAGCAGTGACTTTTTATCAGGATTTAACTGTGCTCGAAGTGGGGTGACAACATTCCTTAATTTTTACTGAGCAAATTTCAGGCAAATTGGAGTCTTATCTGACATACCTTTGCATCTGACAGGCAGTTGAAAGTTTTTCATCTTGTGAAACACCTACAGGTAATTCTGCTCTGCCAACAACTTTTGGTCCTGCTGAGCCCGTGTAGGTTATGTAAGTTTTATCTTTTAAAAGACATAATAATTGTGATGAGATTAGGGGTAACAGGGACACGTGTTTGTCATGTTTGAGCTGGGGTGGGCGAGAGAGGAGGGCCAGACATAGAGGCCATATCCAAGGGTTTTGTGAGGGAGCTTTGGAGTTTGCCTGTAATAAATCAAATTTACAGCACAGCTTCTGAGGAGGGGCTTGTCCAGCCCTGGTGTGCTGGGACAACGCAGTTTCTCCATGATCAAAAGGCCTAATCAAACATAATTATTGCTATTGTGAGGGCTCCAGAGCCAGCCCCTGGCAAATTGCCACTTAATGGTGGTCAGGCTGCTCCCAGTCACACCGGGCTGGATTATCCACTGGGTCACACGGCATTTCTGGCTCAGCTTCCCTCCAGCTCCAGCATCTTTGCACAGTTGTCTGCTGGGCTGTGTAAATAACTCCAAATGTTGCAGTAAGACAGTAAATATTCCCCAAGTAATGAATTTCTAGAAAAACAGAACTAAGAAGTCATCCAGAATCTCAGATACCTATGGATAGAGCTGGGAAAAGCAGTTTGCTGGTAGAGCCACAGAGCTTTCACGTAGACAAAATAACCCCCCAAAACACCTAATTTTTCATGACTAAAATACACAGTGAGGTTATTTTTTAACTTTACATCCACATTCAATGAACCTTCACCTGTTTTGGTGGTAACAATTTAATTTAAATAACATAGTTGTAAATCACACTTCTCAAGAGGAATTAAAGATCAGCTTTTGCAAAAAAAGTTGGTAAATTTAATTCCAACAGTCACAGAAAATTGTTTTGTGGTCTGTTTTATTCATCTTTATTTTATCTTCCTCTTACCACCACTTTGATAGTAAATTAAGGAACTTGAATTTTTCAGTGTTGTGAGCTGCTCTTATATAGCTCAAAATGCATCTTCAGTAGAACACAAATTGTCCCCTTTAATCACAAGAGCCTAATTTCATCACAAAGAAACTTATTTAGCAAGGTGTATACTCACAGAAGACACCTACATTTTGTATCTGAATTGGGATTAGGTCAGAGCATCTGAACCATCTTTATCTACTTTGGACAAATGCAAACCGTTTTCATTTTCTTTAAAGGACGTTTCTTTGTTAAGCAGATTTATTGATAAATTGCTCGGTGGGATTTTGTGACTTTAATATTTTCATCTATGCAGTGACACAGCAGAAGAAGAGCCTAAATTAAATTGAGCAGTCAGGAAAGAATTGATTAAAACTAAGGTGATACAAATGAAAAAGAATTTGTGCTCAAGAGGTGACAGAAGCAACAGTTTAGGTGTTGATTGGAGAATTTTTGGGTTTAAGAAAACCATTTAGCTCTACAAAGGGAGAAGGCAGACTCTGATGTTGCCAGGAACAAGAACAGAGAGAACATAAAAATTTAGGAGGGTAATACGAAGGATGATATTTGAGTCAAACATCTCATTAAAAGAAGAAAACTGGGAGGGGAATGGAAACACAGAGAGGAGCATGTTTTTCTCTTCAAAGCAAACAAAAAGTTAATACAATAAAAATTATTTTAAAAAAATATGCTGAAGAAAGGCCAAAACTTTAAAGGCAACTTGTGTTCCCATATTTATGAGACTGTATCATGAATACAATTTGAGCATGGATATTTCCCACTAAAACCCAAAACTTTAAATGATAGCTCTTCAAAATGTTTTCCAGTGCTTTATGTTTCCTGTAATGGAAAATGTTATCCTTCATTAAAAGCCAGCTAGACTGTCAGTATTTTCCATCATCCTCTATTTTCTCCTAGGCCTATATTATAATTTAACAGCATTCTTGATCTTCATTTTCCCATCAGAGGAACTATACCACTTTTCCCTTCTATGTTTCCATTCGTATGGAAAAGGCTCCTTTTGTCTCTGCGGAGTCCAAACCCAGAAGAGCTGCCAAAACCTCACAGAAGTACAAAATGGAGAGGTAAAGAATAGCCACGACTGCTCTGTGCTCATCTCCCTCCTCAAATCAAACTGCCAGTAGAACCGTGAACCTTTCTGATGTCTTGCCCCCAATATCTCTAGCTGGGACTCCCATGGGTTCTGTCACTGATCCCTAATCCTATGAAAGCATCATCCCATAAGCCTCAGTTCACAGAAACTCTCCACTGTCTTAAGTGCAAAGAGAACCTTTCTTTTAGAAAGACTCAGAGCTGCCTTTTGAGGGCCTTCTGGGGGAAATTCTACTTGCTCGGGTTTAGGCACCTCTTGAAGGAGAAGGGACCTAAACCAACTGGTGGACGATTCAAACAGAAACAGGAAAAAAAAAAATTACATTTCTTTACATATTTTCTGGTTGACCTGGAGAATTCTTTGTGGATCTTGAAAGTTTATATGGATTCAGAAGGCAGATGGGTAAAATCCTGGAATAAAGAGCTCGCTGAAAGTCTTTAAGCACAAGAACATTCATGGAGTGTTAGAATATTTCTCAGCTACAAATTGCCAGAGGCTGAAAGTGAGTCCTGGGGGGAAGGGACCCTCCACACCCATTATCATAGTCCTCCCTACTTTAGTCAGAATAAAAGAAAGAGCTTTGCAGGAAGGTTTGCTGTGTTCTAGGAAAACAATTGTTTTGTAAGAGACCTTCACCAAATGGTGACAATTTGCACGAGGGGGAAATGTCTGGATAAGTGATCTGACCCTTTCCCATCTCTACTGAATTTTAGACTTGGCTGGTTTCACAGCGTTCAATTTTCTAAAGCAGTGTGCTTTAAAGTAGAAAACAACATTTTTGATCATTTCTAGAGACGCCCAGCAGAGAATCCCATGGGATTCCTTGTTTCTGGGTTGGTGTCTAAATGAGCCTTTTAGGGACACGGGCCCCGAGCAGAGGTGTGCCATCTGCTACTCTCTGACCAGCTTTCCTTGTCACCCGCTGCTCTGCTCACTTGTTCCTCCTGCTGTCACATGTGCACGAACAGGCTGTCTGAGAGGGTGCAAGGGTGCACTAAAGGGCACAAAACCATAAGGGACACGGAGAGAAATGTAACACCAGCTCAGAACAGCAGGGAAAAGGAGATCCTCAAGTGCCAATTTTCTTTTCAGCCTTTCTTTCGCTCATTGAGCGCTTGGAGCAGGAATAGCATTCATCTCTGCTGGTTGGAGATCTCCTTCTCTTCATCCTAGATTAGCTCAACTGGTTTATATTTTATTCACACAGTTATTTCCAAGGCTTAGCTAGATTAGTCACCTGTGTTTGTGTGTGTGAGTCACTGACGTTTGTCCAGCTTTTGTTATACGTAGCAAGGTGAAAAAAGAAAATTAATATTAGAAAGTGTCCCCCAGGAACTAAAAAGAGGCTGCAGAGTGTATTAAGTTACAAGAACCCTCCTGAGGAGTTTTAGGATTTCTGTAAGTTGACATACACAAAGTGTGCCAGTCCTTTTGTCTTCCAGAGAGTTAACGTGATTAAGCTTTTTATCTGGCATGCCTTTTCACTAGAGAATCCGCATGAAATCCCCCTAAATTCTCTTCATGTCTTTCCAAAAAAATAATATGAGCTTTTTTAACACAGCCTTTTTTACTGTCTGGAATGTGTTTTCATTTTCTAAGTGCTTTTCAAGGTTGAAACGAAGAAAGTTTTGGTTACAAATGCAAATCTCCAGGAATGAACTGGAGTGAGCAGACTGAAGGCCCACGTCTGGCATGTGCTTTTGAAACCTGAGGCCCATCTAACCCATTTCATCCTAGATGCTGCTTTTGAATCCTGCAACGTGAACTCCTTCCCTTTGGCAAAGTCAGCCTGATAAATGATGTCACTGAAATGAAACCCTAGCACGTGTGAGCATGGAATGTCTATTACTGCCCTCTTCAACTTAAAGGGGTTTCTTTTCCTAGCAGAGCCGGGAATGGATCCGCACGCTGTGCGAGGGAAAGTTGAAAGTGTATGTTCTGGATTTTCTCCTGTGCATGAAATCTTGTGATTAAAGGCCAAATGGAGAATTTGGGGTAAAAAAACTGGATAAGCTGGCTTTTCGCAAGTGCCAATGTCTCCTTGCTTGAAGCAGTGCACCTGAAGGGCACGGTCAGATATCCATTGTTGGCAGGGGTTTTCAGACAGAGGTGAGGGGCAGATGGAGAAGTCACAGAATCACAGAATGGTTTGGGTAGGAAAGGACCTTCAAGATGATCCAGTCCCCACCCCCTGCCATGGCAGGGACACCTCCCACTGTCCCAGGCTGCTCCAAGCCCTGTCCAGCCTGGCCTTGGACAATTCCAGGGATCCAGGGGCAGCCACAGCTGTGCCAGGGCCTCCCCATCCTCACAGGGAACAATTCTTTCCCAACATCCCATCTAAACTTGTCACTTCCTGCTCCTGTAAATGATATCTTCTTCTGAGGAGGCAGAAGGCCTCAGCATCCTACGGCTCTGTGAATTGCTGGATTCAGGCTGGGATCTTGAGCTTTGCCTTCCTTCCCCATCACTTCCCACCCAGCCCTCCAAGGCAGTAACAGAAAGAAGCATTTTGGTCGAAGTGCCCGGACCTCAAACTTTCTTGTGGTACTTAGAAACCTTGTTATAAAGGACTGAACTGAAATTCCAAAATCTCTTTTGGAGGAGCAAGGAAGGAAAACTCCCAGCTTGCTACTAAATATGTTCCCAGTGAAGCCAAGATGAGCACCACAACTGCTGGGGGAAGGGAAAACTTCAACCAAGAACAGAGCCCTGAGGTCAAATTGGAGAGAATATTCAGCCACCCTCCTGGCAGAGCATTGTCTGAACATGTCCAGTGCTTTACAACCCTTAACACACTCTATATTCCAAAAGAATACCCTAACACTGAAGTCTGTGCATTCAAATGTTTGCTGCACGTCTCATCTTTCGGAGTTTTGACGATCACCAACATAACTGTACTTCAGTAATGAATTTAGACAGAGCTAATCAGGCCATTCTGCGGTAAGCTTGGCCTTTAAAATCCTGAAGTGTGCCAGTCTAATTCTGGCAGTCAATTTTCCTCTTTAGTGCATTTCTACAATTTCTATTTAAACCAGCTCTCCAGATATACAAGTTCCCCAAATGCTGGTTCCAGTGTACATTATCAGCCTTTCCACATTTAGGCACTGGAGATCAAGCTTTGCAAAGCAGGCCTACATAAAAGAAGGAGAAATATAACTCTGGGAGTTGCAGAAAATAAACATTTATAATTTTATGTCTTAGCAGCGTGTTGGGGTTAAGCAACAAAATATTTTTGGAAACATTCTTTGCTTGGAAATGGAAAAAATTTGTCATTTCAGTAATACCTCAGGGGAGAAAGAAGAAAGTTTATTTCAAATATTCCTTTGGAAATTAGAAAATGCTATTTTCAAGCTGCTTCCTACCATTCTGTAATGTCCACAGGAGACAATTTATATGCTGCACTCTAAAATTGTTCTCCCTTTTTTTGGTGACCAGAAATAATTCCTGCAGCATAGAAATCCTAGAGCTCTCTATGGATGCATCTTGGGAGAAGGGGTCATTTTCTTACAGGCATTCATGGCATCCAAGGTACAGATGGGTGTAAAAAGAAGTCAGATTGCCCATGGAGACCCTTTGGACCCAAAAGAATGTTTTCTCATGTCCTTGTCTGGGTTTTTGGAGCAAATAAGGTTTGTTTATTTATTTATTTAGAGGAAAGATGATCATTATGCTGTTAGTTCAAGTACAGATTTTTTTTTTTCTTTATCTTCCACCCATTCTAGGTGTCAGGAATAACATATAGATGACAATGATCATCTATAAAATTCAGGTAGATTTAAAAAATCAGCATTGCGGGCTTCTGCAATAGGTGGCAATGGCTCGTATGGTTTCTGTGATTGCTGAGTCAGAGGGCTTTTTTTTCTTAAAAAAAAAAAAAAAAGTGTTTTTTTTTCTTTGTTGTCTTCCAAGAAAACATGATCCAAAACAAATGTCCTCAGATTCCTTCAAAGTACAGATCTCTGCCATATCTGAGCAGCTCAAAGCAGAAAAGCGAACAGGTTTCAGTGACAAAATGACTGTAAATTATCAGTACTGGATGAGATATCTCTGTGTCCAAGAACAATTCTGACAAAACCCACAAGAAGTTGTTGCACGGTTGGGTAATAAGTGTAGGTTCTTGTTCTGTATGGGACAGGGTTTGTTCAGGACTGCAAGTCCTCAAGGTTGGCTGATATTTCTTTGTGTTGTGAGGGGAAAGTTCTTGCGTCAATCAAATGGGCTGGGAGGCAAAATCAGTTCCTTTTTTTCTGGGTAATCACCACAATCAATCACCAAAAAGGTTCACCCACATGTTTTATTGCTTCTTTATCAGTTTCATGACACAGTGAGATCTCTGCCACAAAGGCTCCCTGTGCTGTATGAAGCCTCAGAATTCACCATGGCATTTCTCTGGCTTGTGTTGGGCAGATTTTAATGGGAAGAAACAGTTCTGCATAAGATCCTCATCTCAGTCTATGTCCAGTATTAAAGAAGCTTGAACTTTAAATGCTGGAACAAAAAGATAGTATTTAAAAATGGTGTTTCAACACCGCAAAATAAGACACAGCCAGGAAGCCACTGCACTTACTCCCAAGTGCTGCTGGCAAATGTGAAATCCAAGTCCAGCTGGATTTCACACTGGACAGTGCACAGAGCCAGGCATGTTTAAACATCCCTGCTGGAATCAGAGCAAGAAGAAGGAAAAGCAGCAGTCAAATACACTGATCCAGTAATTTCCATGCTTGCTTTGGCCACTGCTCGGCTGTGGTAGGTTTCAGAGCTGAGACAATCTCCTACCATCTGTACAAGCACAGAGCCAGTTCAAAACAGGCAAACAGAACTGGGTCAAGAAATCTGGGGGCTAAGGCAGGGTTTAGGCCCAAGTCCAAATGTAGTTTGGCTGCAGTGTTACCCCATCAGGCCATTTTCAAATTGTAGCACAACTGCCACCAACTTATTACTGCCTTGATTGGAGTTTTAATGGCTAGAAACAGTTGTATACTTACTCAATGAAATATAATATTCAAAAAGAGCCAATACAGTTGAAATTGAGTATCTTCAGAGTCTTAGTATTGCTCAAGTATATATTTCATAAAAAAAAAAATAAAAGAGAATTTTTGAGAGAGATAAGAGAATAAATGGAGGAGGAGAATCCACTCAGTTTACAGGGGAGCAGGTTTGAGGGTTGGAGGAAGGGGGAATGAGTTAGCCTGATCAAAGAGACTTCAGGCAGGTTTTGTATTTTGTGGGTTTTGCTACAGCTTTTGTGCCTGCGCAGTTTCTACAAGGAGAGGGTTAACCCCTATTTTTACCAGGCAAGAATCATCTTGTCAGCTGCACATCTCGAGTTTTTCGCCCCCCATGCAGAGCAGGGGTCATCTGTTAGATGATTTGGATCTCTCTGGTAAGGAAAGCAGGAGCAGCGTCTGAGGTTGTTTGCAGTACTCTGGTTGATCTACTGTTCCTAATTTCCCAAAATTGTTCTTTTTTTTCTAGCCTCTTTCCCCTTTGTTCTGTAATCGAGCCCACATGTCTCTATTTTTAACTCCTCTAGTCCTCAGGCCCAAAACATGTTTCTGGTTGTAGATGCTGCCCTTCTTTGAACTTTTGCCTCCCTGACTCAGCTGCTGAGTATCTGAGCACCGAACTGCGCTGGTGCCACCTCGTTCTGCGAGCCAAAATCAGAGTTTTTGTGCCTCAGCCACCTCAGCACCCCACCACAGCCAGCACGAGACCACAGTGGACCATGGGAGGGAGACGGGAGTGCAGTGATGGAGGTCCCTGTGCTCAAATGTCCTTAATTTCCATGTCGTTGTGATATCACAGCACTGATATGACACAGAGTCTTCTCAGGAAAAGCAAATTCAGCTGTTTTATGTCCTCTGGCTCTTTGTGTTGGATGTAAGGGGTTTGCTCCGTGTGTGTGTGCAGCCATGAAAAGTGATTTTGAAAGTAAATGAAAAAAAAAAGCCCCACCTGTCAGGAATGAGGCGAGGATAGTTGAGAAGAGATAACTGGAGGAGTGAATGAATAAAGCAAAAGGGACCTAAAAGGAGAAAGTGGGAAGGAGTACAACAAGGGAAGAGAGGAAAATACACGGCAGCAGCAATATAGGGAGCATGGATCAAGCAAGGGGATACTGGGAAGGGAAGAGGGAAAAAGAGACACAGAGAGGAAAAATCAAGGGGAAATGGATTCAGAGGGAGCAAAGGAAATCACCCCAAAACATTTCTTTAGGGTGCATAAAGTGCTTGAGAGATTTCCAGGCTGCTCCAACAGCACCTCCAGCAGGTGTGGTCCCAGGCAGGGTCACGGGGAAAACGCCTCACTGCCGGGACATCGGGACCCATCGCGGCTCAGGTAGGAACCAGCAAGCTCAGGATGGTGTGGGAAGGACCTGACTGCATGACTAGGAACAGGAAACCTGGAAAGAAAAGGGAAAGCAGAGGAGGAAGGTCCCAGCGCAGTTAATTCAGCCTCAGGAGCTGCCCAGCCCCGGGGAGGAGTGAAGTTGTATTTTTGTCTCCGAGGGCACTGCCTGGGGATGCTGCCACTCCTTCGAGGAGGCTGTGCCTGTGGGCAGTGTGGCCTTTGGCCAGACCATCCCGGCCCGTTCCATTCCTGCTGCTCATCCAGCTGCTGGGATCTTCCTCGTAAACAAGCTGATTATTTGCTTTGGGTTTTTTTCTTCCCCTCTCCCTTGCTTCCAGGTCCCCATTTCTTTCAACATAACAGGAAGGCTATCAGACACCTCTCAGATTTGCATTTTTTCCCAGTTAGCAGGGTGTTTTTCCTACTTATTTTTCATAGAAGGAATAAGTAAGAAAATTTTCCAATTGCTTTTTCCTATTTCTTTTCATTAGTCGCTATGTCATTGCCTGTCTATAGCTGTCCATTGCAGCCTTACGACTTGTCTCCGGCAGGTTATAAATAGTCTCTGTTTACCTGGTTCCTGCTTCTGCTCCTACTTCAAACATTCCCAGTAGCCTGAGGGATGTCGCCTTTCATTGTGGGCATCACACCTGTGTTACAAAGAATAATAATGAAAGGCCACATGAAAAAAAGTCATTTTGGGGGCAAAAAACAAGCATTCACTCGAGCTGCAAGGCGTTTTTTTGCAGTTGTTTAAAAGGATAAAACGTTGTTTAATGTGGCATCGTTTCCATCTTTTCTGATGTCAGGTTAGGATCGTGTTGAACAGATGGAACAAGAGGACAAGACCTTTGTGTGGTGGCTCTTGATGCAGCATTGCCATCTCATGAAACCTAAAACACAGCTGAGGGGGCTGATTTGAATAGGAGGTAGCAAAGAGTTGTGAGAAAAGGAAAAAAAAATATTTTCAAAGAGATCAGTAGTGATATAAATCCTGGTGTATTTCAGTAGTGGTTTTGTCTCTTCCAAAATCTTCCTGACTGGATTCCGGAAAGGTAGAATACTAGTATTAAAAAAAAAAAATTGTAAGCATTCTTTTTTTAGGGTGCATTTTTCTCTGAACTATGGACAGAAAAATTCTTACATTTACACTCACAAAGTCCCTGTGAAGTAGGAAAAATCCTGTGTAAAGGAATGCCCCATTTCTCTGTCTGTAAATCCAAGCTAAAAAGTGAGCGTAAGGATACATCAGTGAAATTTCATGCAAAAACAGAAAGAAGAAGTTGTGCAGTGTTTTGCTCAGATTATACAGATATTATTCCCCCCCCCAAAGAAAAAGTAATTGCTTAAAAGTTCAAAACCTGTCTTTTGTTCTAATATTAGACATAGTTCTCACTTCATATTTTCTGATAATCATCTTACTCTGATATGGTGAAGAAATGGGCCTATATATGACATGCTAAATGCAACCTGCATTCTCTGATTGTGAAAGAATGAACAAATAGAGTACAAGATTTTAGCTGGAGAAAAACTAGCAGGGGACAAATGGGATTTAAAGTTTTTCCCTTCCTGTTTAAAGGGGTATTAGACTTCTTCATTCTGAGAGTGTCCAAGCACTGGCGCAGGTGGCTAGGGAGGATGTGAAGTCTCTCCATCTTCAGAGATTTTTAAAATTCAGCTGGACAAGACCCTGTCAGGTCTGTAATTAGCCTGGAGTTTGGCATACAGAGCCTGCAGAAACCGCTTCCAACCCATTTTTTCAAATTCTGGAATATCCCACTAGACTCAGTTCTGGAGCATCCAAAGTAGGTAGAGGTTAAATCCCAACTAGGCCACTGGCTGTGCTTTCCTTACACCCCAACAGTGCTCTGTAATGGTGGGAGAGCAAAAAATGCGAATATTTCCCTGGCAGCAGCTGGCATTGTATGAAAAAGGTGAAAGGGAACGGCTACTTTAGTTCCTCTAAATGAGCTGCTGGCACAGGCCATTGCCCACTTTTCAGAACAGACGTGTTTTGTGGGCACAATTTAACATCCACCTCCTTCCACAGCCGTGTCCGACGCCCTCATGGCCACGCTGTCCCCGGAAAAAAACCCACGAAAGGTTCCGTCAGCCTGGAAGAGAGAGGGGCAGAGCCCTTCCCCAGCCAGCTCAGGAGGGAGCTGCTTCCCTGTGGCAGCTGTGCTCTGCAGGGGCTCTGCTCTCTCCGTCCCAGCGCGTGCCCCGCAGATGGCCTGCACACGCACGGCACATCCCAGCGCTTCTGGGCACGCTGCACGGGCAGCGGGCGCTCATCCTGCACTCGCGGCTGTCCTGCTGTCGGGATTTTCGCCCCGACATCCCCCTCATTCGGGGTTTTCTGTCTCTCAGAGTCCCGTACCGGGGTTGAAAAGATGAGACGGATCCTGCGGCTCGGTCTTCAAAGGTGTTTATTCTATTTCTGATCTCAAGGTCTTACAGGAGTGTCAGCGCGCTAAGGGAAGATGCTGCTACAGGAACATGGACGCAGGGGGCAAGGTCGTTTTAAAGATTTCTAATCCAATTAACTCTAAAAACGTGCTATATTCATGGTTTTGTGCCAATTACTGTCACCTGTTTTAAACACGCAATTTCTACCTCAATTTCATCCTACCAATGTCTCTGTGCCACCGTCGCAGCAGAGAATGGAGTAGACAAAGAAGAAGAAGATGAGACAACGCCCAAAATTCTCCATCTTGCTCCGATCTACTTCCCTACTAAAAACCCAAAACTACAAATTTTCACCCTGTGACAAACTAAACTAACTCTATTTTAAATCTTTATTATTTCTTAACTCATCTGTAAGTGTTGAAAGTTTTTCCCATGGACTAAGGTCAAAGGCAGTGCTTTCCTGGGGTCTCTGCCAGGGTTTCAGACCCCTCAGGGCAGTTTGAGGGGTTTTCCACCTGCCCTGGACTCCAGCATCCTGCAGCCTGGGCTGTGCCTGCCCCAGACCCTTCTGGCACCCTCTGCTCGCTCCCTTTGTGCTCCAGGGAAGCTCGGGAGGAGCGAGCTCTGCAGTTGCAGAGCACGGAGAGCCTGTGATCTTGGCAGCCTCGCGCTCCGTCCGCCTCTCCCTGCAAGGCACAGCTGCACAAAGCCTGGGCAAAGCTTCCCTCTGCGCCCCTGCTGCAAACACTCGCTGGAGCAGTGTTTGTGCTTTTTTGATTCAAGGATGGTGTGGCTCCACCACGAGCAGGTGGCTGTTTCCTGAAGAGCGGTGTTTTCCCAAGGATGGCAGCTTATGGCCAGTAGACTGGTACAGGTGAAAAATCCCTTTTAAATTAGTTTTTTTCCTCACACCAAATGCTCCTACTCACGTAATCTCATGAGCCTCTTTTGATCTTTCCCCCCTAGGTCCCTTTACCCTCTGCAGTCCTCCACCTCACTCTATGATTATTTCATGTAAAATATTGATGACGGAAGAGAGGTTCATTATCAGCCCAAGGTCTGTGCTGTCTTCTGTCAGCATGTACCCTGGCAGAGGTCCCAGAGTCAATGGGAATTTTGTGCAATTACATCCAAAAGCAGCTAAATCCGAACACTTGGTGCTTTCTCAGCTTTTCTGTGGAGAGGAGGAGACAGCGAGAGGAGTTAAAATTTTAAGTCCCAAAATCAAAGGATAAACAAAGCAGGAGTCCTCATCACAGTTGCGTTTCTGGGGTCTTTCAGCAGCAGACAGAATACAGCGTCCTCTGAACTCATCAACGGAAAATGGCCTGTCCTGCCATCCACACTTCTGCTTCTATAATTCCATCTCTTCTCAGATCACTAGCCACCACCAGGAATTTGGAATAAAACTCTACCTAGCAGAAGAAGAAAGAAAAATTACCTACCAAGTCCTGACTGTTCCTTGGAAACTTTTGCACATGTAACCAGAGAGAATATGAAATGATCGTGGGGAGTTTTACAGATTTCAAAAGCGAAGAAAGCACTTAAGTCACCACCAAGAAAAGGAAAACAACCCAAGAGGAAAAGACCACCTGGAACTGATGAGGGGCCAGACACCTGCCTTTAATTGAGTGCCTAAAGAAAACAGTATCTGGCCACCCTTTAATGTGTAAGGAGTTCTGACTTGCTTTGACACACGCTGTGTGAAGTGCCATGTGTGCTCTTGGTTGAGGGTTAGAAGGAAATTCTTATGCTGGAGCATGGTGTGTATCTTGCAGACCTGAAGCATGAAAATGTGAAAATTAATAAAATCCTGCCTAGCTGAACAAAAAAGAAAAGTGAAAATGTGCAGTGCAGGATACACTGGACAAGTACAATAATCCTATTGATTTAAGGGCAACAGCAGAAGTACCTTTTCCACAAAGCTGTTTATTCTGTCTTTCTCCCCCTTTCTGAGGTTAATGAAGGACAACACTGTGATTTTGTGATCTAATATGGACCAACAGATTCCTTGCTTATCCACTTGGAATTGAAGCAAACCTGGACAGTAGAAAAGACAAACGCTGAATTTATTTTTTTTTAGCTGACTCCCTTCATTGTTTCCTATCATTGTGTTCCTGACAGTTACTCCTGAGGAGTTTATCCTGGATGTATCATGGCCAAGGTTCTGTCCCACTTTGTGCTCCTGCCTCTTTATCACTGTTAGAAATATTACTGCCCTTCCATCCTACTGAATTAGAAAAAACCTGTGGCTGCTTTCTCCATCACTCCATACATCCAACTCCGCTTTCAAACGATTTCCAAGACCTTGTTCCACCGGCTAAACAGCTTTTCTCTCTCTTCCCTCATCTCTCCCCATCGCAGCTCTCCCTCCTCTTGAATGCATGAGTGCACAAGCACTTTCTGCCAAAATCTTCTCTGGAGCGGCTCGCCCTGCCTGGCAGACCTGGCTGCTCAGGCCCTGCCCTGCCTTCCCCTTCCCTCCCCGATCTGTTGAAGCTCTCACTGAATGCCAGGATGCTCTCTCAGCTGTTCCTTCCTGTCCAGCTCCCGCGGATTCTCCCCTTGCCAGCCGTGGAACTGCTCTTTCAGCTGCCTCTTGCCCTGCCTCTCCTGCTGCCGTTGAAGATCTGCGCTGCCACATGAGGAATGATGGTTTTGTACTGCTGTACAAATTCATGTTCTTGTCCTCCTCTAAAGGGACTAAATAGCAGCTCGATGGTACTACCAGTACCTGGACTTTTAATCAACTAACTTGCTGCTGTTTGAAGAACACATCGATTTTTTTAAGTCCTTTCCGTCACACCGTTCAGACAATGACCCTACTGATTCACATCAACATCATTCCTCCGCTCATGGACTTTTTCCTGTCCTCTTTTCTGCTGTTGCTCCATAGCACAATTGACATCTTGACAGTCAAAATGTTTTCCTTTTACTCTGCTGCGGTATTGTTGTGCAGTTTCTGCTACAGGGAGTTCGAGATACAGAAGAGAGATGCAACACCTGAGGGAGAAAACCATGGCACTGGAGGGAAGATCAGTCAGAAAGGAAAATCTCCAGAGAATCACAGAAAGATTGGGGTTGGAAGGGCCCTTAAAGATCCATTTGTAACCATCCTGCCTTTCACTAGAGCAGGATGCTCAGAGCCTCATTCAACCTGCCCTGGAACACTTCTGGAATTATTTCCTTTCCAGTTTATTTTGTCAATCCAAAATTCCCGAAAGACTCCAAGCTTTGATTTGACACAAGGATTTCTAAATCAGCAGTGTTACTTTATCATAATTTGCGCTCCCAGCCTTGTGTTAAATTGCTTTGGAGTTACTTCAAGGAGCAACGAATGTCAGGTGTTCGTTGTGCACCTTGCCTTGCATCAGGAGGGCCTTGGCTCAGTGCCACCATGACATCTCTGGTCCAAAAGTGCTCTTCCTTTAGATCAGAATCCATCAGATCACAGCAGTATGGGATCGGGATGAGAAGGGAAAGGAGTTGTGTCTAATTTTAGGGCTCTGACAGCGATAATTCACGAGCATGTTGATGTCGAGGTAACAAATAAAGCCCTGAACCTCCCAATTACATCTGTTTGGGAAGATCCCTAGGATTGAACAAAGCAGCACTGGAGCTGGAGAAGTTCTTCTTGGTGTATATTTAGGTGTAAATTAAAGCAGAGTTCGTTTAAGGCTAAGGTTTGAGTGCATTTTCATACAAATTGAGAAATATGAGCCCTGGTTTTTGGAGTGCTTTGTGTTTGCAAGCTGCTCTCATCAAGGTAATTAGTTTGCAAGAGATCTCCGGAGTGCTTGATATGAGAGACACAAACGGGCCTTTCATCCTGCTCATTATACAGGAGCAATCTTCATATCAAGTACCCACTGATAAATGTTAATAACTGTGATAAAACTCAGGATAATGAGAAGAGTCTTCCAACAAACTACAGCAGGGCACGCAAAGCAGTTCGCCTCAAACCTACTCCAAATCCTTTCCTTGCACCTTTAAAAAGCAGCACCACTGCAGGCTGGATTTTGTGGTAACTGTACAGTGCAGGAGGCCTTGAGGAGGAGGAAAGTGGGGCTTTCAGACCTTCCCAGCCATGAGCAGAGGGATCATCTTACAGTGACTGTTGTAGGAGAACAAATGCAGAGGCTCTCTCGCGCAGACCTCTGTGTAGCAGACACTATTTTCTTCTCATCTTACAGCATTAAAAGATGATGTAAAACAAGATGTAAATGATCTTGAATTTTCTGAGCATGCTAGAAGGTAATTTTCGTTGAAGAGAAAGCATTGCTTTAAAAACAAAGGATATATTCTTAAGAGATATGTGCACGTTTGCTCTAACTAAAAGAGGGGAAATATTTTTAGGTTATGTCTAGTTTGATTCTTTGTTTGACTCTTTTTTTATAGAACATCCATATCTTCTGTTGCTGCTTTAGCATCTGGAGAAGGAACTCCAATTATTTCTTCTCAGAGTACAGCAGACCAGTAAAATAGACTAGAAAAGAGTTTGTAGGTTCTGGAGTAAGGATAGAATTATAAATGAGAGACCCTGTAGGAAAAATCTAAAATTGCAATGTTTTCTCATTTTTGTTTCCATGAGACAGTCATGAAAAGGGGAAATACTCTAAAAAAGAGCATAATTTTCATACTCTAAAAAAACAGCAAAAGGGGCTCAGGGTAAAAAGGTTTCAATGATTCAGAGTCCAGTGAACTCGTCTGATACACTGCTCCAGCAATATTATGTTCTCATTTGCCATGGATTAATTGAACTTTTGAGGATTTAATTTATTTTTTTCAATGTAAGATACATTTTGAATCTAAATAGACACACTAAATCCTCTTGCCTCATTTCCAGCCTCCTGGAAATTTCCAGCAGGGCAGGAGCAGAGCGTTCCAGGGGCTCTGTGAGGGGACATGGCCACCCTTGTCAGTGCCAGGGCAGGTCAGGAGTCCCACCCAGATCAAATCCCACAGACCTCAGGAGGATAAAGAATCCCAAAGAATCAGAGCCATTAAGGTTGGAAAAGGACTCTAACGTCAAGTTCAATCAAAAATGTCCCACTGCCAGCTCCACCACTAGGGTTACGTCCTTTAATGGCTAATAAAATGTGTTTCCCTCAGATGCACCTGCCAGAAAGCGACCAAACATTAAAAAAAGACAAACACCAAAACTGTACATTCTCATAATGAACAGTAACCATTTGCAGGTGCTTGGGCATGAATTACAATTACGCAGCCCCGCGGGGTTTTGCTTCCTCAGAAGATGCCAGTGCTGTTCCAGCTGGGTATTGTGCCATGAAAAGCTGGGAAGGAAGCAGGAGCTTTCCCAGGAAAGTGATGCAGTCACCCTGGATTTGTGGCCCAGATGTTCTCCTGCACAGGAGGGAGCTGGGGTGGGGGACCAGAGCTGCCTCTCTGGTCACCATGGGCTCTGTTGGGCACCCGAACCTGAATTTGGGATGAAAGCAGCTGTTAA
>WBMY01011668.1:278791-304325 GCA_013397315.1 Donacobius atricapilla
TATATATATATATACTTGCAGGGGAAAGAAGGAAATTGAGACAACTAAATCACGCTTCCAGACTTTTCCAGGTTTTCCACTTGAACCGAGCTGCCATCCTCCCAGATTTCTGCTTTGAAATGCGCCTGAGTCAGAGCTAGAGACCGTTTTTGTTACCTGCGGAAAGCCTGAAGCTCCAGCTTTTGAGAAACAGCTGAATTTGGTACCTGATGGAAACAAAATATCTCTGCTGAGCACAGCTCAAGGAAAATCAGGGAAAAGCCATACATCAGTGCTGAGGCTGCTCCCAGCCAACAGAAAATCCCTGTTTTCACAATTATGTGGGAACAGAGTTGAGCTTGTCTGCTCGAGCCAATCTGTGTAATATTTTTCTTCTCTTTATAACTGTTTTACATCAAGCGTGTGTCAAATAACTGAGGGAGGCAGTAGCGAGGTGGCAAAAATGTGAGTAAGAGAGCTTTAAAGTAACTTGCTTTAATAATTTTTTTAGATGTTAGGCCGTACGCCTAAGGTTCTGTCTGTGCTGAAGGTAAGTGAAAAATATATGAAGAATAAGGCCAGGCAGATATGATGCAACTATTTTGGTCAGAAATGTGATTCAGTGGTTGCAAGAGCTACTCCTTTCCCATCCCACCATGTCGCCCAGAAATTCACGGAGCAGCACAATCCGAATTTAAAGTAATTTTTGTAATAGAAAAGCTGATAAGGCTTCACTCAAAAGCAAGGCAATCTTGATAACTTTATTTCTTCCTGGAGTTAGGCAGGCTGGCAATTTGAGAAATTCCTTTTAATGGAAGTTATTTTTTTAAACAGTAAGCACTGTTTCCAGTGCAGCTTCACAAAGCATTTTATTCTCATTTTTTAGTTTGGTTTATGGTTAGTTTTAAATAGATTTTTTTGCTCCCTACTTAATTTTCTTGCTGAAAGGTTTTTTTTAAATAATTCTCATCTTCTCTGCAACTGAAAACACTCTCAGAGATTAGATTACCATCAAATGCCCCTTCTTTGTCAGGGCCACCTGTCTGATAAAAAGATTTCCTGATACAAGCTCTGGCAACAAGGCAGGAATTATAAAGTGAGGGGGGTTTCTGGGCCTCCCTGGCAGTTTCTATAGAGCCTGTTTTTAATTTTGATTCATTGAAAAAAAATATATTCTTTCAGCTTTTTAAAATGCTCTTAAAATTTATGTTGTTCTGCCTTTCCAGTTTCATAAGTATCCTCCATATTTCTGCTACAGAGGTAGGAAATACAAATCAAAAGAGGATGCTACCCACCCAGGACTGATGGAAACTGTTCTGGTCCTTCTTGAAAAACTCAGAATTAGAAGGGATTATTTGCTAGACCCACTTTCACTCCGACAGTCATTTATTTGCATTTTTCTTATAGGTAATAAAACCTGGAATAAAGTTTTAACAAAACCTCCATAACAAATGCAAGCTTTCTTGAAAGTCATGTGCTAACACATCCAGCTCTTCTAAGTCTTGAGCTGTACAAAGTCAGGTTTAATCAGGACAGGGTTGCAAAGATCTATGGGGGTTTTTGAATGTTTCATATTGGAAGTTTTGCAATTTTTATTGTTAAAACTTATATCTCCTAAAACCATGCACGTCCTGGAACAGCATCAGTAAGCAAAGAAGAGTTTCCAAGCATTTAGAATTGTAGAAAAAGCTGGAAAACACAGCAAAAAATGTCTTAACACATTAGAAACAAACCCAAGAAATTAGAACAAGTTTATGAGTCGATTTTTATAAAGTATAATGATTCCAAAGTAGAAGCGAGGTTGCTTTGTATATTTAGAAATCTGGTGAGATTTTTTTTTTTTTTCCCACTTTTCAGAGTAGTTCTTTACAGCCTGAAGTTGAAAAACTGGCCCTCATCTCCTGAGCTCTATCAGGAGCGGCATCAGTGTCAGTTTAATCCGAGCACGCCCTCTGGAATGGGAGTGCTGCCCTTCAGGTGCCCAAACACGGGTGTCTGGGGACATCTGAGCCGCCCGGGGGACCCCACCTGGCCTCTCTCTGCTGATCCAAAAGGCCACAAATTTCCCAAAGGACCTTTGCTGGTTCTGCCGGCCCCGCAGAGGTTTCCCAGCTACCCCAAAGCATTTCCAGTGGCACAGAGGTGCAGTTACTCCTAAAGGTTTGGGGTTGTTTTGTTTTGTTTTGTTTTGTTTTGTGTGGTTTTTTTGTTTGTTTGTTTTTTGGGTTTTTTTTAAATTTTGAATGTCATTAATTGGTGTTTGGATTAAACCAGTGATGTGCATGTAGCTCCAGGTGTTTTACTGTCCAGGCTTGTGTGGGTTTTTGGGGATCCAATACTCTGGAAGAAGGAGTATGACCTTGTTTCCCTGGGGCAGTGGTTGATGTTGGCCGCTCTCTATCACAAGGAGGTCTGTGCTGACGGTATCTTTTTAATTCATAGGGAACTGCAAAGCAATCCAGAGGAGAAAAAGCAGGAATAACAAGACAAGAACATTTGGAGCTGGATGGGATGGTGAGAAGAAAGACTTCCAAAAGCAGAGAGGTAAAGGAAGGGAATTTATTCAAATCTCGGGCTCCTCTGGAAGGCACACAGCCGAGCAGAGGCTCCCTCTCAGTCAGGGATGCCTGGTGCAACACAACTGCCTGGAGAAAATGTGGGGGTGAACTGAAGGCAGGGGAAGGGAACAGGTAATACACAGGGAAATGTACCCCTGGCCCAGGATTTTAGTGATGGAAGTGCTTTATGGGGTAATAAGTGCTCAGTAGCAAGCTTAACATAAAAACAACAGGGCTTTAATAACAGTGATCATGACATTGTTAATAAAGGGTTTAAATTGAAAGCTTAAACTCCCCAGCAGAGAAGAAACTCTTTGGCCAGTTCTTCTTTTTAGTTTAGGGGAATTTTGAAAGACATGTTTAATGCTTTCTGGCTACTTAACATTAGTTTGGCTCTGTCAGGGAAGGGTTTCTCAGTCCCTACATGTACATTGTGGGTGATAGAGGGGTTTTATTCGAACTAAAACTAGGCTGGGATTCTGGGCCAAAAAAAAAAAAAATAGGAAAGAAAAGGGAGATGCTGGCAGCCATAAAGCAAACATAGTTTAAATCTGTGGAAACCATGCAAAAATGAGTTCTCAGCTGAAAGCATTTGGGGTTTTTAAGAACTTTTTTGTTGTTGTTATTTTTTTATAGAAGGCAAGCACATATTCACAGGGTTTGGGTGTTTTCTGTGAAAACTCACAACTTTCTGAAGGGAGGGAGGTGTGGGAAACCAAAAACAAAGAGATGCACTGGTAAATCTTGAGACATTTCTCAGTGACCTATGTAAATGTTATCTTATACAGCGTGGTGTCTACTTTAGATGATTTTGTGACATTTTTTCTCCCCAAAAAAGCTTAGGGAGGTAATTTCCAAGTCAGATTAAATATCAGGACTTCTTCTTTGGTCTTGAACAATCTCTTGCAAGGGCAGCAGATTTGTTTGCAAGCCACTGCAGTGACTGGAAATTTGGAAGATAAAGCTGAGCAAGATAAACACCATGTCTGCTTCCATTTAAATGTCAAGGTTTATTACTTCTGTGCTTATACTACCTCTATTTAATATTTCTGCACTAGTTCCTGCCCGGTGCTGCAACTCTGAGAGGTTCTCCTGTCTGCAGATGTCAGGAGTGACTTGAAATATTGGGGTATTTGTGATGATCATCTGCAAAGGGCAGGATTCCAGCACTCTCCCAGTACCTCAAGCAGTGTCGTGGCTCTGCAGGTACTGCTGCTTCAGCAGATGTCAGGAAGTCATGTGCTTGGCAGGGACCATGTGGAGGATCCCAAAAGGGGCTGAGCTCTCCACGTTATTGCCTTCCGGGAGTTTCGGGTCAGCGAGGACCAGGCAAAACTGAACCCTTTAGCAGATTTAATAATGATTTTTTTATTATTATTTTTCTTTTTAAATTATTGAGTCTAAAGAAGTAGCAACACATGTGCTGGCTCCAACATTTCCATTTCAATCCAGCTGAGCTTCTGAGGATGTTGAGAGCGTGGCCTCTTTTGGACCTTGGAATTAAAAAGAGTATCCGAATAAAGCTTCCTTTTATTAGAGAAGAGAAGCTTTCTTTTGAAAGGGTCTCAAATATCATCCTTGGCTGCCAGCACATTTTGGGAAAGACAGGTGAGAAGTGAAACACATTCCTTCCATTGTGCCTTTTGCCACAGTGTCCAGCTTTATCATCTGGGCAATTACAAGGCTTTGAAAAAAGGGCTCAAATGCCATTACACTTCTGACTTTAACCAAGAGAAGGGGAAAAAAAAAAAAAGGTATTTTAAGCTGCACTTTTGTAGGACCAGAATAGTATTAAAGGAAAGCAGCAGATATTTTATCACTATTTGTGGCCTGAGTTTTTCTTAGATGATCCTTAACACGCCACAGTTTCAGTACAAGAGGGTGAGAGAGGGGAGGAATTCCTGGAGTCTGTTTCAAGTGTAAATAGTTACTTTCAGCTGAGTTTTGCATATCAAAGATGTGCAGTTATTCCCTCTAATTATTAAAAGCATGAGATGGGTACATGTGAAAAAGAACCTGCTTTGGGAGGAGTCTTCGGGACACACGAAATTCCATTACAGTGCTGAAGACAGAGGGAACTTTTAAGAGCATTAGGATCGCTCCTACTATTCTCATCCACATTTTTGAGTGGGTTTTTTTACTACATGCAAGGTTTCACTGTCCCACATGGGTATTTTCACAGCCCGGTGCATGTTTCAGTGATGTTTTTTATGCTTCTCGTGCTGTTCCTGGTGCTCAGTGCCCCAGCAGGGATTTACAGGCTCTTCAGGAGGGAGTTCCTGTAAGGAGAGAAGTCCTAGGACTGTTCCATGCTGGATGAACAATGCTTACAGTGCATGCCAGCTGTTCCTCGGGCTTTGCAAGGAGCTTAGACCCATCTTAAACCCCCACTTAAGCCCTACTTTGATTTTTTTATTTGCCTGCATCTCCAGCCAATGAAAACTGACAGTGACGTCTCTGCGCAATAGCTGTGAGGAGCCGGTCACTTGATCTGAGAAATGCTAATACCTGTGTAGGGAACTGGTTTTTTTAAAGGTTTGTGGTAGAAATGTAATAACCTCAGACAATGAAAATGCTCTGCTTCTCTTTTACTTTCACTAGTCCTCCCTCCACTTAATTTTGCTTTTTTTCCTGCTTATGTTACATAGATAATAGGTTCCTGTCTGCATTCTTCTTAATAACCACTTCATAGCACCACAAGTCTTGTCTCTTGTGGGGAAAGTTTCTTCTCGGGTGAAAAATGAGTCTGTGGCCTGGAATATCTGCTGCTTTTATGGCCCTGCCCTGGAGAGTTGTCCTCACATTGCTTGAAAAACCAAAGCCTTGAACTGGAGAACCTCCAGACAATGAGGCCAACAGAAGAAAAGTAGGATGGGTGATTATAGTTTTCCTAGCAAAATCCAGCTACTGAGCGGCAGTAGCCTGTGCTTTTCATTTTCAAGGCAAATATCAAGAGTTTTTAAAGCCGTGGCTGTGCCAAGCCCATGCTGACTTTGTACAATCTCTCCTCTCTCATCCCCAAGAGCTGTAGATGAAACCAAAGGGATTGAGAGGCTTAGGGCAGGTTGGGGCTGTTGGATTGTTTTCATTTGAGTAGATTGGAGTTTTATCTACATTGACACTTAGTCAGAAAAGCAATTACATAATTACATTTAGGGCTGCTTCTCGAATCAGAACTTAAAAAATATAAATTGCTGTGCCTTCTTTGACCAAACTTTACCAAAGTTTCTGCAGAGCTCCTGTGAATCACTTTCGAGGAGCAGACTTTGGGTCCGTAGGATTTCTCCAGATTGCTGACAGACATTCCTGGTACAGTGTAACAATATCTGCAAGAATTTTCAAACCTCCACCTCCTTATGTCTGTCAACAAACAGCTTGTGCACCGAAGCCCTTTGGCGCATGCAGACTCATATCGAGGCAGGGAGCTTGGATGCCTGGCTTTCAGTCATGCCTGCATGTGCAGCTGTGTTCATTCTGTCCATAAACAAGGCAGGGAAAACCTGGGGGGAAAATTGCCATAAAAGGGGAAAAAGTTTTCCCTGACAGATTCAATTTAAGTTGAGAAGGAGGAAGAACAAACGGCAGGTCCGTGTTAGCTGTCCAGGAGTTATTCTTGCCATCGGAATAAAGAGTGGCAAAAAGATAGGAGAGAGATAAGCGTGACTGCTCGATGCTGATATTTCTTATTAATTCATTGTTTGAATTTCTGTCATGGGATCCCAGAATGGTTTGGGTAGGAAGGGACCTTGAAGATCCTCCAGTTGTGACCCTGTGCCATGGGCAGGGGCAGCTTGTCCTATCCCAGGTTGCTCAGAGCTCTGTCCAAGCTGGCTTTAAACCATTCCAGGGGAATCCAAGAACTCTGGGCAACCTGTGCCAAGGCCTCCCCGCCCTCCCAGGGAGGAATCTCTTCCCAACATCCCATCTAAACTCACTCTCTTTCAGTTTGAAGCCATTCCCCCTCATCCTGTCCCTCCTTTCCTTGTAAATTGTCTCTCTCCATCCTTCCTGTAGCTCCTTCAGGCCCTGGAAGTCCACAATCAAGTCACTCCGAAGCTTCTCTTCTCCAGGCTGAACAGTCCCACAGTGAAGCACACAGGTGTGTATACCTTGGATATGTAATACCTTGTGAGATGTGGCTATAAAAAGAAAAGCAGCGTGACATTTTCTGAAGAACATTCCCAGTTAGCATTCCTTTAGTTTTCTTTTTGGCAGTCATATGGTTTAGTTTTAGGCAGTCCTGTGAGGAGTGGGGAGTTGGACTCTGTGATGGGGCCCTTCCAACCTGAGGTATTCTGTGAATTTATGGTTCCATAAATGGATACAACGAGAGAGGGTTGTTGTTTCTCACCAAGGCACAGCACAGCCACAGAGCAGATAACAGAGCAAGAGGGGAAGTGCAAGTTCCACCGACTTCCCATTTCCTTCTTGTACAATTAACCGGAAGGAGAAAATTCTCCTGCGCGTTGCTGAAGTCTCAGCTTGACCCAGGCAGCCCCAGAAGAGAAAGCTCTTGAAGAGGCTTTGCTGAGAGGAGTTTATGTGAGCTCCCAGTTGTGCTGAAAGCTGTTCCACCTGCTCCCTGGCAGAAAGGCAATGTGCATAATTAAAAGCAGACATTTCAAAGGCCAGGAATACCCAGCAGGGTTTTGAATGCTGAGAGTAGTGGGGGGTTCTACCTCATCTACACGCTGTTTCCACCCTTCAAGGACTCTGGAGAAATTAACTAGCAGTGTTTGGTTATTGTTAATCCTTTTTTACAATGGAAAGAGCATCTGAAGGAATGTCTGGGGCCAAGAATCTGTTGTTTCAAGCAGCCTCAGACGCTGCAATCCCTCCCCAGTTAAAATTTTGAGGGTTTAATTTATTCCAGAGTCTGGATCAGCACTGGTGGGAAGGTGAAAATCCTGTGTTTCAGTATTCACTTTGGTGGAAGTGAGACTCTGTTTTTCTTTCCAGGCTCAGAAGAGAAGCTGATTGCCACAGAATTAGCTCTTCCTAGGGAAAAGGGGTTTATTGGTATCAGAGACAAATTTGTGCTTAAGGTTACTAATTCCAAATTACTTTTTCTTCAACAAAGCCATGTTATTAGATACTGCAGATTTATGGTTATTTCATCCCAGATGTAATCCGTGCTGGCTCATAAATTACCTGCTTAGAAGAGCTGATAACATTGCTTTGCGAGGGAGTCTAACTTGTATAATAAAATAAGGAGAAGCAATCAAACAGAAGTGAAAATACAATTGCCCACCCACTCTAAGTGCTGGGATAACCAGTCAACAGGAATTATCCTTGGTTCAAAAATGGGAAAATATTTTTTAAAATTATATTTAAAGAAATCAGATGCTGATGACATCCTTTATCAAACATCTAGTGGCAGAGCTGTGCTTTTCTTCTAAAAATATGAGATGTAATCGCCAAGGAGTAAAAGTGTACTTCATGTTAATATAATTAATTAACACCAGACAAAGTTTTTCTCACGTAGTTGCTCCTTACAAGCCAGTCCTCAACAGAGACATGGACCAGATTATGACTTCACACCTCTCCAAGGCTCTGTTTCATGCCTTAATTGAACTTCTTTTTTGAGGTTTCTCCTCTCGGTTTAGAAAAATTATACAAAATACGCATTCCCCATATGAGAGAAATTAATATTGAATCTCCCATTGGGTCATTTGAACATGAGGAACACTTTGCTCTTTTGTCTGCAAACAATACCATCTTTTCCTCAGAAGGAGTTCTGATTCTGAAATGTGTATACCACGTAGCAAAATATATTGATTTGGAACAGTTATCAATGGGAATATCTGTATTTCCATGTGAACAGGGTTGTAGGATCAGGCCAGAACCGTGCAAGTCACCACAGAAGGATGGATTATAGGATCCGAGAGGGATGACTGCATGAACTTGCAAACCCCATTGTATTCTTGATTGCATTTTGAATCTCCTTTTGCATTAAAGGTTTACAGGTTATAGACACCCTATGAGAATTGCCAGACAGTGCTTTAATAAACAGATATCCTGCTCGAGCAGCCCTTCTACACAGGCATAAGCCCAACTCATTTCCTCTAGGGTCTGATTTCAGCTGAAGTTGGAATCTGTCAGGACAAGGAACAGGACAGCCAGGACAGGAGCGGTGGAACAGAGCTGAGCTGCTTATGAATAAACAGAAGTATACAGGCAATAATGATGGATAAAGTGGGTGGCATTCCAGAATGGGGCTTCCCTACTTCCTCCTTTTTCTCTCCACCATCCTGTGGCACTCCCTGCTAAAGCCATGCTTGTCTCCATGGTGCCGATTTGAAAAGCACACGTGTGTGAATACCGCCCAGGGAGAAGCACAGCTTTAAAACTTGCAGGGATTCACAGACTCACTGAGCGCTGGAGGTCATCCAGCCCAACTCCCCTGCTAAAGCAGGTTCACCCAGAGCAGGTCACACAGGATCCAGGCTGCTCTGGAACATCTCCAGAGGAGCAGACTCCAATCTCTCTGGGCAGCCAGTTCCAAGTGCTCTGTCACCCTCGCAGGAAGGAAGATTTTTCTGATATTTAGATGAAACTTTCTGTGTTTCAGTTTGTACCTCCTGCCTCTTGTCCTGCCTCAGGGCATCACTGGAACGAGTCTGATCTCTTGATTGTCTCCTCTCGAGGCTGAACAGCCCCAGCTCCCTCAGCCTTTCCTCATCCGGGAGATGCTCCAGGCCCTTCAGCATCTCCACAGACCTCAGCTGGACCTAACTCCAGTCATTCCTTCTCTTTCTTGAGCTGGAGAGCCAGACCTGGGCACAGCACTGCCCAGAGAAGAGGGGAGGATCATCTCCCTCATCCTGCTGGTCACACTCTCCCTCCTGCAGCCCAGGATCCCACTAGCACATGGTTCAATTGCACATTTCCCACTCGGATATTAGGGAGCTGATATTGGCCACAGAGCTCTCTGGATCATCAGGATAAATTCCCCTCTCTCCATCACCATCTCCAGCTCCAAAGGAGAGAGGAGTTTTCTGAAGCCGCACAAGTGGGGAGAGCGCTGATGTTTCTCTCACGGAGTATTCTGAATGCTGGGGCTCATTGCAAGAGTGCTCTTTGGCTTTAGGCACGTGAATAGCAGGGTTCATTTATTGTAAATAACGGGCAAAAATAGGTGGCTGGCTAAGAGGAGTGTTCCTGAGTTTTATGGGATCAATAAAAGTTGTTGTTGTACAGAGCACTTGGCTTTCTCCAGTGGTCTCGTACAACAGCTTTAATCAGGTTCCTCCCCGCACCAGGATGAGCTCCGGGTTGGCTTGGCAGCTGTTCCACAAAATCCAGTCAAAATCCGGGCTTCCCACTGGAGTGAACAGAGCTGATGGATGCACTTGAGTGCTTTGCTGAAGCGGGGCCAGCCCGGGTGAAAACATCTCTACTAGGAGCCAGTCTCACCTTCTTCGGAGAGGTTTTCAAGGTATGAGATTTTTATTTTCCTTTCAAATGTTGGGTTTATTTGAAGTTTGGTTGGTTTTCGGGGGTTTTTTTCCCCTTTTCAACCAGGAATAATCTTGCCAGAATGTATGAAATCCTCTTGTATATGAAAAACTGCATAAACAAGAACAGATGCTTCCAGTGCAGAGGCCTGAGAAAGGCATTTCTTTTGAAAGCAGCAGTCAAGAGGCTTTTCATAACTCTCCCCTTTTTTTTTGGCTGATGATACGGTTGAGCACTGAGACCTGGGCTGGGAAGCCCCACTAACCAGTTCCTTCCTCTATAAAACAGACACCGGAGAGGAATTTGATCCAGATCTCTCCTGCACATTCCACCACACACCTTGGGTCTGAGCTCCAAACCACTGAGGGCAGCTGGGTGACTCCACGGCAGTTCAGGGAATATCCTACCTGGGGTAGGCTTGGAAAATGTCGCAGCAGCATTCCTGGCTTTGCTAAGGATGTGGGCTGCTCCCATTAATCAAGGCCTGCGTTTAAACTAAAAACGTAGAGGAAAAATAAGAAAGAAGATGAGGATGAATAATGGGTCCATGTGCATTCAGATCCCATTCTTCACATCACCAAAATATAAAGCAGAGCCTAGAAGGAAGCGAGATTTAGTGCTGGCTTCCTTCTAACAAAGCTAGGACTAATGGCATTATACCTTTTTATCCTATTTCTTTAAACCAAAACTGAAACGAGGGAAAAGGAGGAAAGAAGCCCTCCAAAAAGAGGAATCCTTCCCTTGTGCTCGTGGCCTCTCAGGCAGCCTGCGCAGTGAATGCCTCCCTCACTCCTTCCTCCTGTGCCTCCAGTCACCTGGCTGCTCGTAGCTCATGCAAAGACTGCTGCAGCCTGTGGCATCTTTTGACTGAGGGGATTGTGTTTTTTCCACTATTTGGGAGCCTGGATACGACTCCGCACCTCCAGCAAAACAAACAAAACCCTCACAGTGCTCATTTTGCAGTGTCAGCCTAGATAAAACTCCCTTTGGGGACGTTTTACTCATCCTTTCCCCCTGAAAAAAAAAGAAAAAGCAGAGTGAGGCTGTGGACAGGCTGATCATACCCCAATGTCATTTTAATTGGTTGGAGTTGATGGGTAGCAACATTTTCTGCATTATAAAATTGCCCTCCCTTCTACCAAAAGTAAAACTTAGGTTTTGATGTATGTCAGGATTCTTTTTAATTGTAAATGACCATTTAAATTACCTCATTCAGCTGGGTAAAAAACTGTTGGCGTGGAAACCCCGAGCTAGGTGAGTCAGTAAATATTTGTACGACTAACAGCAGTAAAGGAAAAAGTAGGCAAGTTTGCTTTTGTTTAGGCAAACAGAATTATAAAAATAAAATTGTGTCATGTAGGATTAATGGTTAGTGAAATCTTACTTCTTCTTCGAGCACTGTTAGTAGGTGAGGCTGCAGATCTGTCAGCACCGCCCCAATATCAAATGCATGGAAGAGAACCTTTTCAGTGTCACAGCAATAATATTAATAGGTTCAAGATGCTCCCAGACATGTCATTTAATCCGTTCTTGAATGGCTTGGGCACCAAAGTGTTCTTTTGTTCCAAGATTTCAGAACAAATTGAGGCAGAGATGCAGGAGAAGATAAAATGTGATAGCTGAGATCTTCCAGGACAACAAAAGAGACTCTCCTTTTCACAGGTTTTCCACAGTTGTCTCTCATTTGTAATGATAAATCCACATTGCTGGGATTTTCCAGGGCATGCAATTTCAAGGGATTACTAAACCCGTTCCGAAATTATTTAGGGTTTTTACAAAACTCCACATCCATTTGTCAGTGACTTTCAACGGCATGTAGCATTTCCAGGAGGGCCTCAGGCACTTCTCTGGAATGCAAGAGTGGGAACCTGTGGGGATGGTTTTGCTGCCATTTCGCAAGACCTGAAGGTCTTTTATAGGTGCTCCAGCTCCCCGCAAGCTGGTGTGCTCATGGCATTTGGATAAGGATCTGCCATAGCCAACTCATCCCGAATAAGACCAAAACCCGAATTTTTCTGTACGTACAAGAGGCACTGGACGTTTCAAGAGCACTTTGCTGTGTGACTTGAGCTTGGAGACTTGTCTGGTTTACAGAAAATCTCTCATCAAGGGTTTCACTCTTTTAAATTTATCTGAGCAGCAGTGAACCTTTTCAGGTTCCAAATTCGTATTTATTTTTACCTGATGAACTTTTATTGCTGTCATGCTGAAAAGCAAGAAAAAGTTCCAGGCCTTAAAAAAGCCAAACCAAACAAACAAAACCAAAACAAACAAACAAATAATTTTTTAAAACAACCACACAAAAGCCAACCAAACAAGCAGAAAACAGAAGTCACGATTGTGGACATTAAACTGAAGGCAACTTATTAATTTTGTGAGGTAATTGTTCAGCCATTGGTCTCCTGCTTTCCAACAATCAGTGGGTATCATCTCATTCTTGCTCCTGGAGGTAGAAAAGCTGGAAAGGGCAAAGCCTAACAAGCTCACTCAACACCACAAACATCTCCCTGGTTTTTAGCGAAAAATTTAGCAAAACTATTTCCCAGCTTTTCAGGAGCTTTCCAGCCTTTAGTGTAGGGAGTCCGAGACAAAACAGAAAGCCAAGCAAACACAGGTTGAACATTCACAGTCACTAAATACTGTTAACAATCATTAAGCATTGCTGCCTGAGTCAGTAAAATACCAGTTGTCTCAGATTAAAACGGCCTAGCAGCCTTTTGGAGAACATTCTTTAACAGAATAGAGGTGTTTCATTCTTTCTGGTTTCATTTCTAAATTTTTTTTCAAAGGTACGGGCAGTATCAACATGATGAGAAAGACCCGGTCAACCGTGGGTCTGATTTTTCTGAAAAAAGGAAAAAAAAACATGCGGAGAAGTTCTCCTGCACAGGGCTTTAAATCCAACATTTTCATAACTATTCAGCAAACCTCCCATGGAAAGACTTCCCACTACCACCTTCCTCCTACTCCCATCAAAGTGTTGTGAAAAAAGCTGGTAAATGATGACTTTAAATCCTATTCCAGGGAAGAAAGTAGGCTGCCGACAACAAGGAGTTTCACATAAAGTTATCTTTCTGAGTCTCAAACAAAACAAAGCCCATCTTATCTCCACATCAATTTACATGCTGTACTCTGGAGTGGTTTCACGTTTCGTTTTGTTTGAAGAAGTAAGGGGGAAAAAAAACCCCAACGTTTTTCAGGAATTTCCCTTATTTTAAAATGACCTGATGAGTCCTCATGTTTGCATGGATTTCAACCCCAAATTCAGGTGCAGCGAGGCTTTGCTTGCCCATCTGTTTCTGTGCACTTGGAGCGCAGGGGAGTCGTGGCAGAGCTGTTTAATGCGAAGGGCGCAGAGAATATGGAACAAGTTACCCGAGGCGGGAGTCAGCGCAGAGCATACACGTGTTCAAATTACCGGAGATTTGTTTCTCTGCTAGGGAGGATTGAGGGATGAAAATGCAAAACCATGGGATTCAGCTAAACTAAACAAAGGAATCCATGCTGCATTTTGGGCCAGATGCCTTTTTTTTCCTGAAAAGGTTTTGCTTCTAAATGGTTCAGGTGCAAACTTGTTGTCTGCTGCGACCGAGAGCCAAGAACCCTCAATTTTGCTTGGGGGTTTCTGCCTGGTTTTCTTCTGATTCAAGTTATTTCTTTTTTTTTTTTTTTTAATCTGCAACGTATGTACACTGGGAAAGGAGTCCTACAGGCTGAGGACTGGATTTCGGCCAGGCCTGAGTGGGTGCAAAGCAAGGCAGGGAAAGCTGGTGGAGGTTGTTAAAAACGTGCTTCGTGTTCAGCAGGGTCCAAAGAGGTTCCTTGAAACCAGCTGTGGCCTCTGTAGAAAAATCTGCTGGGCCCGAGCAATGGTTATGGCATAGCAGAAAGCAGGAAAACACCTCCTCCCCTAAGTGCTTTTATGCTGGGGAGAAATTCCTCTGACATCCAGGAAGGCAACAAAACCCCGGATCACCTGAGGACTGAGCTTTACCTACAAGGCATCATCTCACGGCAGATGATTGCAAGGGCTTTGATATTAGCTCAAACACAGAGCTGAGCTAACATGTCTGCAGGACTTCTAAATTAGAGCTGGCTCTCGTCCAGGCAGTTCCAAGCACGAGCGGAGGAGCCTCAGGTCTGTCTGAAATGTCCTCTAGATGGATTCTCAGATAGGATGCTCTGAAGTGTTGCCTCTTGTGGTTGCAGTTGCCGTGTGGGTGGCTGAGCTCTCTGAATCACATCTTGTAAAAACAGCACCTTGACAGTCCCATTAACAATGCAGAGAGTTCTGGGCTCAGTATGAAAACCCTTCTTTTCAGAGTTCCTCGGATGTGAAAGATGGTTTGAAGGGAAAAAAAGAATCTGATTCAGAACTTGAAAGGAATTCATGTCTTTGCCACTACATTTATTACTGGGAAACATTGCTAACTTTTAACAGATACTGACCAATAACTCTCACAGTGTTTTCCTGGTAGCTCAGCAAGTAAAGAGGCTGGAGAGAGAGAGTGTTTTGCTTTCCAACATTAAAAATTCAAATAAAATGCCCCCTTTACATGCACACAGAGTGCCCTCAAATCTGCAGAAAGAGCCTGAAACTCAAACTAAGGGCAGAGCTTGCTAAAATCCATCAGGCCATGTGAACACAGGGCACTGACACCACAACATAATGAAAACCATCAGAGCTCCCACTTCATGTGGCTTTCCTGGGCCCACAGCATCTGCTGGCTTTGTTTTGGAATTCTGCCTCTGCCCCATGAGAGTCACTGTGTCAAGAGAAGTATGTGAGGGAGTCCTCTGGGCCTGCAGAGCAGGAACAGCAGGAACATCACAGCTGAACCATTCCAGGTGCTCGTTAAAACAGGGTTAGGCAAATGAGGGAGGAGAGAGGGCCACAGGGCTTACCCTGCAGACAGCAGACAGCCTGATGGGCCTTGCATTTCGTGCAGTCATTCATTTCCATATGTGCATGAATGCTGCATTCTTGCAGCATTCCTTGACTACTTGGAATTGGGACTACTCCGTATCCCAGTAAATGAGCGCACAGATCAAAAAAAACCCGCCAAACCCAAAGCGAAACCAATAAAATCCTGCGCCTCCCTCAGCATTTGCTGCCAAGGGCAAGTACAGCTTGTGCACAGTGATGCGCAGTGAGGCTTTTCGTCAAGGACTTGCAGATTATCCTCACCCACTAAATGTTTTCTCCTTGTGCTGGTTTCAGCTGGGATAGAGGTAGTTTTTTTCCCAGTAGCTGGTGCGGGGCAGTGTTTTGGGTCTGATAACACAGAGATGGGTTTGTTATTGCTGAGCAGAGCTCACACAGAGCCAAGGCCTTTCCTGCTTTTCGTCCTGTCAGGCTGGGGAGGAGACACAGCCAGGAGAGGTGACCCCAAGTGACCAAAGGGACACCCCAGTGACATCCTGCTCAGGGTATAAAGTGTAGAGAAGAAGGAGGAAGAGGGGACATTTGGAGAGATGGGCTTTGTGTTCTCAAGTCCCTGTTAGGTGTGAGGAGGACCCCTGCTCTCCTGGGGATGCTGAGCGCCTGCCCATGGGAAAAAGTGAATCAATTTTTTGTTTTGCTTTGCTTGTGTGCAGCTTTTGCTTTCCCCATTGAACTGTCTTAATCTCAGCCCATGGGTTTTGCAGCATTTACCCTTCCAATTCTCTCCCTGATCCCACTGGTGGGGGAGTGAGAATGTGAGACTGCCCTAATGCTCTTCTCTACAAAATTGCTCTGACCTCATCTACACAAAACTGCAGACAGACTGTTCTAAGTAAGACAAATAAACCCCTGCAGTTAGAATTTACCAAAATGACCTCTTCAGAAGATGCAAACAGGAAAGGATAGGGGGTTTTCATGTCTCTGTGAAGTGCAGGAGGGAGGTGCTACCTAAGCCCCACAAGCAGAAACGTGTCCAAGCAGCCAAAAGAGGGCTGGAGTGAGGTCATGTCTTTGTCCGTGGCACTCGGGAAGCCGGACTTCACTCTGAGGGACCCCTACAGCCATGTCCTACGCAGCAGCCCCGGGCCTGGAAGGCAAAGGCTGCAGCTCACAGGGGATGGGGAGGAAGTGACTGTCAAACCAAGGGCTGTTATTCCCCCTCATTACGCTGTGGTTGCTCAGCGTTCTTCATGTGGATTTGCTGAGGCGTAGAAAATGCTCGGCAAACATTGACTGGATTGGAAACTGGGAGACCTCAACGTGTGATTGTGAAGAGACAGTATCAGGCAAGGCTTTCCTTCTCTATAGCAAAATACACAATTCCTAGCGTAACACAGTTTAATAATTATATCAGTGGCCTGCCAATAGACAGAGAATCATGGAGTCATAAAATGACCTTGGTCAGAAGGGACCTTAAAGATCATCTAATTCCAACCTCACTGTTGTGGGTAGGGACATCTTTCACTGTCCCAGGCTTCTCAGAGTTTCATCCAAGCTGGCTTCGGACACTTCCAGGGGCAGCCACAGCTCCTCTGGGCAACGTACGCCAGGGCCAACCCACCCTCACAGGGAAGAATTCCTTCCTTTTATCCAGTCTGTCCCAATACAGACTCCTGAGGGACACCACAGGTCACTGAAGTATAAAATTGGAGTCACATAAATCATTAAATCAGCTTGGGAGGCAGTCTAAGCTTTAAAACGGGCTGGACGCTGGCGTGGAGAATTTAGGATCCTGATGATGGAGTATGGAGCAGAGCAGTGCCTCTGGAAACAAAGGCTGTAAACCACGACTTAGAGGAGGAACATTCTCTCCAGAGAAGCCCGCCTGTGCAAAAACAACGGGAGGAGCTGCTGCTGTTCCCGAGGTAATGAGTTCCTAGTGTGGTCTCTGCCCAACAGAGCTACGGAAGCCTTGTTGCAGCACAGCTTTGTCCAGCAGCAATATCCACAGCTTAGAGATATTTTTGATTAGCTGAAGGAGGCCAAAACACGGAATGAAATATTGAAAATTTGTTCTTTGCATCAGCACAAGGTCCTTACTGTGCTTAAGGCTCGCAAGGAGAGTGTCAGAGTGACGAGCTATTATCTATAATTTGACTAACTGGGAAAAAGAAGTAGCAGACTCTTCAGACTGGCAGGAAAATGTTTAGTAAGGTGTGATGTCTGGGCACTGCAGCTGAAAGGATTTCAGATTAGGAGTTGGATGCCATTTTTTACCAGTTAAGGTTAATAAGCATTGGAACACCTTTCCAAAAGCTCTCATTTCTTCCCTGAAAATACCAAGTTTTAATGAGTCCAGTGGATCACTCTGGGTGTTTTGGGTGGCATAAACATAGTGGTAACACTCATCTTCCTCACACAACAGCAGCTGGCACCTTGTGGGGCACCAGGTGCCCGTACTGGATGAAGTTCCAGCATGGAAAGGGGAGGTTTTTGCTGGGAAGGGTCATGGGTGGGACATTGCTTGGTTATGTTTTCTCTTAAAACATGTCACCATATGGTTTCCGTGTTTGGAAGTGGTGAACTCCTGCTCTGAGCAGAGGAGAATGGTCCTGCTGCACTGGGGATGGGTGAGTTTTTATGAACCATGGAAAGTCGTGCTGTTCACTGGCAAGGGCTTGAGTACACACATTTGTCAGTTCATATTGGAGCATGTAAACCCCAGTAAACATCGGGAAGGAAATAAGGTTGCCTGGTGTGGTTATGATCTAGACCATGACATGAACATTGCAAAATGTTCCCCTGGGAGAAAAAAAAAATCTGAAAATATTGCAGGCAGGAGAGCAGAGAAACAGGAGGGTTCTGAGAGAGAATAGGTGATTTGGGAAACAGCCTTTAGGCTATGATGAAATCCCTGCAACTCAGCGTAGGAGAGCAGAAGTTTGGTTTGGTTGGGAAGTTTCTTGCCCTGTTTGAATGCCTGAAAGGTGAGCTGAGTGTTTTTATACTCCTTTGTAAATCCATTTCAGGCCACAAGAGATTTTGTAGCATGATGTAGAGTGGAAGAGTGTTTTTGTCTAGTGGACCTCAGGTTTTTCTCCTGCTGAAGGTCAGGGTAGATGGATTTTGAAAGGACCAGTTGTCCACATCAACTCAAGATCAAGCTGTTCTGTGCTCTGCCCACATATTATATCTGTTAAACACTGCCTTTATTTATTTCTTTATGAATTTCTTTGCATCGTGGCTGCTGAAGATTTCCGAGACTCGTGTTTGATGATATTCTGGGTGTCCAGCGAGGAGGGAAATCATTTCCTGGTGCAGGAATACTTCCACGGCAGTATCAGGTAATGGAGCTCCCCCCATCCCTTTCAAACACACACCCTCCCGGAACAATGGTGAAAAAGGAGTCATGATATTTATCAATTTCCACCATTTAACTTCCTGAAATGGAAACCCTCATGACAGCTCATGCAGGCTGTATGGTCAGGAAAACCAGACAAAGTCTCCCATTGTACCGGTCTGGTTGTTACGGGAGAGGATCTGCCTGCTTTGGTTTAACAGGATGTACTGCATATTTTGTATTTTTGCCCAGTGCTCCAATCCCTGTGGGCTAAACCTTTTCAACAGCAGCAATAAAAGAAGAAAAAGACTGAGGCCCTTCTCTTATACCACTTTTATTTTCGGGGGATATTAAATACAAAGAGTTTCACTCTCGGTGGAAGTTGTCCAACTGACTCCAGGATACTGTGTAATCATTAGGAACTGGAAAAACTCAAACTGCCTGTCTGTAGTGGCTTGGATAAGACCTGCTGGGTGCCTTCCAGAAATGAATATTGCAGCTGTGATGAGACTTGTGTTTGGGCTTTTCTTTCGGGGTGAATCGCACCCTTACGCCCAAGGCCAGCCTGAGCCTAATGCATCATTTGAGACCCATTTAAGCCCTTAAAATAGAGACTAAAATAGCATTTACATGTCACACAGACCTCCCAGCCCTTCTGAGGGAAGTGAGTGCGCTGCAAGGTATGTGCTAAACATTAAAATGTATGCGCTGGTCATTAACATGTCTGTGCTAATCACTGAATGGATGCTTTCCACTGCTAGAGACAGGAAAATAAATCCCAAAAGCTGCATCCCCGTCTTAGAGATGGACCATCTCAGCCCGCGCAGTGTCTAAAACCTGTGAAAGGAACGTTGTGCAGGGCTCAGCTGACACTGCAGCCCGATGTTCCTCTAAAGTAGCAGGACTGGCTGCTCCAGGAAGGAGCGCAGCCGGATGGGAGATTCGGGTGTGGAACAGTGTGCTCAGGACGTGGCACCCGCTCAGTGCCCCTTTAGGAGGATTCATTTGGTCCAGCTCTGTCTATTCCTCTGCCCTCTGTGCCCATGGGAGCATACTTCTGGTTGAGTTTCGTCCCAAAGGAATCCTCGGTGGCCCATCCCTGGTGCAAACCAAAGCACAGCCAGTGCAGGTAACAGGGGAGTCCCTCCAAAGCAGGATCACACGTCTGGTGAGACACCCCAGGAGCACCTACAAGCCCTCTTGGACAGCAAGAGCTCTCAAGATGCTCCTCCTCGAGGATTAATGTCGCTGCAGCAAGCTCTAGGTTCTCCACCTTTCCCTTTCATGGCGAAGACTTCTCTTTGGAGCGAGGATAAGCCAGCTGAAGCTGTGGGCCAGGCAGCGGTGCCACCTGAGAGCATTCCCTCCTTCCTCACGGGACCTGCAAAGCCTTTCCTCCCCCGGCTTCAGGGCAACCAGGGCCGAGATGGAAAAATCCGTGCACACGGCAACCAGAACTCCATCTCTGAAGTGGCGGAGCATGTGTATTAATGCCAGGTGAGATCTGGCAAGCCGAAGTTTGTTTTAAATTTCTCTTTAATCACTCTTACAGTTTCGACTTTGAAGTCTAGGGAAGTACATTTTCTGGTTTATGCCTCAGATGACATGGAAAAAGATATTCCACCTCCAGTACTGGAATATCATTTATGGATGTGTAAATTCATAAAGCTGTGCCTCTAACAATTTGCCCACATGGAACTGTCCCAATTTGCAGCAACTGAGAACTTGACTGAAAAAGAAAATAATTTTAAAAAAATATATAATATTTGAGGTATTTCTTTGATTATAATTGCCCCAGAATTTCAGATCTAGCTATTTCAGAATATAGGATCTATATCCAGGCTATGTGCAAAAGAAGGGCTGGGAGGACAGGGAGAAGCTGAACATACACACCTTTGGAAAAGATTTAAAGAAATAATGACAAAAAGTGGTAAGGTTTGGAGGGGTACAAGAGAATGCAGATTTATTTGAGCTCTGTTTTTCTACCACAGATGTTCTGCTAACTAGAGATGTTCAGAGACCACATATTGGCTGTAAAATTCTAGGACTGCAATTAATTAAATGTCTGCTGCTCCTCATATAAACTACACTCGAGAGTTTTTCAGGCCCTCTACTCCTCTGAAGGAACAGCTGTAGAATACATCACATGTAGATCTTGCACCCTTAAAATGTATTTTTATAACAAGTGTCATTTTTTTTTTTTTACAAGGAAAATTCAACATTTTACCCTTCCTCTGATTATCTTGCTGCTGTTCAGAAAATAAAATAGGAGAAGGGTCTGATGCTTACTCTGCTAACATGTGATGCTTCCTGCAGAGCACTGCCTCCACCCAACATGTGTTTTTAAACAAAATTCATGGTAGGTTCAATGGTCACAATTACTCACTTGCGTTATGGCTTATGTGAGTGCATTTCTTGCAGCACTTGTTGGAAGTCGAGGACCCCGTTCCAGTTTGTTCTCCAGGTTAATGCCTGAAAATGTAAGAAATGCAGTTTGTCATTTGCGCCTCCTTCTCCTCCTGACCGGACAAGCCCACGGCTTCTTTCGATCCATCAGCTCACCCCTCTCCTGGATACCCGTAAGTCATGTACGATTATTACGTGATACATCTTTATTTATGTTTAATCTTGCAGAAATCCCTTTCCCTCCTCCACGATACCTCAACAATTTGATTTCTAGCCGGGCCTCAGACCGTTTCCCATTTTGATTTGATACAGTACCCACAAATTCACAACATTCTTGTGTTGTTACAGTAAAACAATACAGTATTTTAAAAGCGCCCAACCCACTTTAACTCCACACCCCTCGTGGCTGCCTCCTCAGCCCTGACAGAAAAACGAAGCTGATGTTAAATGTAAAATTTTCAGCCTACAGGATCCACTGCTTGCACATGCCACTAATAAAAACACAACCCCCAAGCAGAGGCGTCTCCTTTGCTCCCTTGAAGATGTCATTGACCATAAAGAAGCAAGTAAAACATTTCGCCTTGAAGCCACAGCTGTTCACACCAAAATCACTTGCATTCCTGACCAAATATGACCACTTTAAGCTCGTGATTTTGTTTAAACTGAAGAGCCTGGCCAGTTACAACTGCTGTGGGTGGTGGACAAATGCAGGGGTGGCTCATGAGGGGTGCAGAGGTACAACCTGGCTAACGCCATCCAAAAAAAGGAGAAACAGCCTGTGTCTTCCTTGTGAAAATACTTTCTGATTGTTTTTTCCTGAGGTAGATGTTACTTGACCTTTACATTAATACTTCAGGCCTGTAAGAACTTTGTCCAGGACTCCTTGGAAATGCCAGCCGCGGAGATGGGAGAGGGCACAGCCCACAGCGAGCTGCCTTTGCCACAGGCAAGAGGAGAAGGATGCAGAGGTTCCCTCGGCCTCCAGGAGCACTGGGCTCCCGACACATCTGGTGAGACTGGCAGGAAGGATGCGCCAATAACGGCGGCGTTGCCTTATTTACCAACCACAAATCCATTTCAATATCAACAAGCAAGTTCAAGTCACTCAAAACAGCTGCCAGGAGGGCTCCATCTGAGCGGGTTTTCACAGCATGCAAGCCACAGAAAGACACATGGCCCAAAAAAGGGACCGTGATGCTTATGTTGCTGGCCTAGGGTGGGGGTTTAAGGCTGTATAACTGATTCCAAGTGCTGGAATATCTAGTCTTTTCCACTGATTTCTTTTCCATATTGCTCTTTAAGAATTCTTTGCAAAATTACTCATAACGAGTGTTTTATTTACTAATGAGCCCTTTAGAAATAAATTTCTTCAGCGGTTTTAATGCATCAGTGAAGGGAAGCTTTAAGATGAGCAGATTTGAGCACTGTAATCATAATGTTTTGCATTGTTAAAACGTCTGACAAGACCAACAAACCACGGCCCTGGACACTTCCAGGGATGAGGCACCCACATTTTCTCTGGGCCACCTGCTCAAGTGCCCTGCCACTCTCAGAATATAAATTTTTCTCTAATATCTAATCTCAACATCCTCACTTTTGATTTGAAGCCATCCCCCCTTGTCCTGTCATTACAGGCTCTTACAAATAATCTTGCTCCATCTTTCCTCTAAGTTCCCTTCAGGGACTGGAAGGCTGCATTAGGTTCCCCCAAAGTCTTTTCTCTCCAGGCTGAACAATCCCAGTTTTCTCAGACTTTCCTTATTAGCAGGGCTGCTCCATCCCTCTGATCATCATATTAAAATTTCCTATGAAGTTAACAGAAGTGAGGCTTTCAACCCTCGGGAGGGACAAAGCTGTCCCATGTTAAGAATTGTGTTCTACAGGTGGATTTTTGAATAGGATCTTACCCAAACCTGGGTCCATGCCCAGCAATAGCCCTGTGTTGATCACAAGTCTATCAAATGCTGTTTTTTTTGGTATTTAGAACATGTTGGGCAGGCAAAATTCTTGGGTTTGATTCGGCCTTCTTATAATTTTACAGAACAAATGTTACTTCCCACAGGAATCGCCATCTTCCCTGTGCAATGACATAGAAATGCCAGACAGTCCTAAAACCAGAACGATGAAAACTGAACGGAATTATTTTGATTTACAAGAAGGAAGAGTTCAATTAATGGTGAAAGACAGATGCTGCTGGGTAGGACATCTTTGCTAGGCCTTGACTACTTCTCAGGGGGCTGTAGGCAGACACAGGACCTTGGATTCATGGTTTTCTAACCCCTTCTAATGTTCCTGAGCATTGAAGAAGAAGTGATAGAAAACAGGACTTTTATAAAAAATTGGAAGGACACCTGGATAAAATCATTAACAACTTTTCCAGTATCTCCATATCTCTCAAGCTACTCCTTCATGTGAGTGTTTATAATGCTTACAGCAAAGTTTCTTATAAAACACTGTAGGATCAGGAATCCCCTGCTACCCGGGCTGTTATCTGCAGGATCCTCAAGGGTTTCACAGACAAACCCAGCGGGTGAAACACAACTTTAATGACAGCAGCTTGTAGCTCCCAGAGACTCCAGAGGATTGCGTCTTCTTTCATCAGGATTGAATTCCATCCAAAGTGTACAAGACTTGTGTTGTGCCTCAGAGTTAATTGAGGATTTGTGGCTCTCTATCTCTCAGCTGGGAAAGGTCAGCCTTGAAATTTCCAGGTCAGAACTGTTTGACAAGGATTTAGTGTCATCCACAACTTGGGACATGCTAACAGGATTTCTTGTTTAAAGGCAGTCCTGTATCTGTAAAAAGAGGCTAAGAGGGCAAAACTGTGAGGAAGGAGATGATTCATTCCAGTGATTTATCCTTACACTTCCGGGCTCTCCAACTAAAAGATGTTCCCTCTCATTGCATGAGGCATGACTGACCCATCTTTCCACTATTGCGCTGCCGTGCTGAGTTATTGCAGTTTCGAAATGCAAACAGGACAGATTTCCTAATCTGTGGGGTAATTTGCACAAAATAATTTGTACCTTCCTGGAAAGCCTGGATCCTTGCTTGGTGTAACAGGGCAGCCCAGCCAACTCCTTCTGTCGTTGGGGAAATCAAAGACAACTGCAGAGATGAGCAGTGGGACACACCATTTAATTATCAGCAGCCTTTCTAAGCATTCCTGTTTTTCCAAGGTTATACGGCTGGACAGTTGGAATTAGGCTGTAGCCTGGGAGAACGTTACACTGGCCTCTTGTGCACCATATGCCTTTTCATTGACAAACTAACACTTCTTTAATGAGATGTGCTGAGGTTGTTATCCAAAATGCATTCCTGATCCCAGATCTCATCTCTAGCACCTCTCCCAGGGGTATCTGGGAGTTTGGACCCAGACATCTTTGCAAATCCAGGGCTTGATCAGGTCCCAGTGAAGTCAATAAAAACATTGTTGGTGCTCAGCAGACATGCATTAGGCTCAAAGGAAAAGTAAAACCCATCCAAGAAAATTACAGGTTCTTTTTTCAATCAAAATATCTTCTCTCTCTCTCTCCCTTTAAATTTTCTTTCTGCTGTTTTAACTTTATAATGAGTTTAAGTAACTGAGAAAATGTTTAAATTTTTAAATGTTGAATAGTCCTGGCCCAATGCCCAAAAAGGTTAATGTGACCTCCCTAATACATAACTCTTATTAATTTTGAAACTTACAGACTCCAATCAAGAATTTTTGGGGATGACAGAAGACTGAAACGTAGAAGAAGAAATACCAGGAGGTTGAGAGGTGAACTTTACTTCGCAGGCATCACCATTCCTGGAAAAATGGAAAAAGAGGAATGAGCACCGGCAAAACTTTGGTGAGTTGAACTTTTCATAAGCACAACCTCAGGGTTATGTTAAAGCCATCATTTACATGGGAATATTAATTTTTGAAGCTTTTGCGGCTTTAGTTAAGCCGTTCCTTAGAGAAATGGAGGACTTGCAAAGCAACCCCTGGAAGCTACGGGGGCAGGTCTGTGCATCCCACCCTGACCCTGCCAAGCATTACAGGTGTGCACATCATTTCCTTCCGGACCGAGCGCTCAGGGGTGAGATGCTGCCTGTGCAGGTGAGGGTGAGGCTGGAGACCTGCATCCCTGCCGAGTCCTGCAGCCAGAGAGCACCTGTGCCTGGCTCCGTCTTGGGGACGTGGAGAGGAAACGTGGGGATAAATAAGCACTTCTGCTTGTCAGTGTGAGCTCTGGACCTCGGCAGGGGGAAATCGGTGGGAATCCTCAGCGCCAGAGCCCTTCCAGCTTGGGCAGGGAAGGAGCCCCGCGCCGTCTCGGCTCAGTCCTTGGGCCAGGCTAAGGCGCAGAGGTGATGCAGCCACCTGCCCTGGGCGGCGTCCCCGCGGCAGCCCCAGGCAGGGGGTGCCCAGCGAGGGGACGGGCTCGGCGGGTGTGTGCGACAGCCTGGGGGACGATCTAAGGGTCCCGAGCCATCCCCAAGGGCCGAGCAAGCATCGCCTCCTGCCCGCCCTCTCTGCCGCCGGGGCTCGGGGGAATCACAGCCCGCCCGGGTGGATGACAGCTTGCCGGCCCCTAATGACAGGCTGGGCGCGGAGCGGCTGCCCGGACAAAGACGGGAAGTTCTGCGCTGCCCGGGGCTGGGACCGGGACCGGGACCGAGCCGGGACACGGCGGGACGCGGGGGCTCCATCAGCCCGGCAGAGCCGCGGCCGCTCCCTCGCTGCCTCCGGGGCCAGGCACACAGACCTCTCCTCCTCTTCCTCCTCCTCCNGCAGGATGGCATTCCGCTATAAATTCATTGTTCCACCTCCTCTCATCTTCACATTTCTCTCCCTTCTCCTCTTGTTCACATCGACAGACTGGGGATAACAACAACAACAACAGGAAAGATACAGGGAGGGGGCTTTTACAGAAATCC